>JAQFYE010000286.1:0-42071 GCA_034694305.1 Protaphorura glebata | reverse complement strand
ACGCCGAAAAGTATATTACACGTACAAATCACTTATACCAAAAATTGTCTAAAACTTAGTAACTCGATATTCAACAAGTAGAGTATGGAGATACATTACAAAATCTGAATCGAAGCAACCATTTTAAGATACATATTTTCTGTTCGGGCAGGTGCTGTAAAATTAGGAAAGGCCACCGGCAGTCCTTCAAGCCACGGATAGGCCGTTGATGGGCCCGCATTTTGATATTTCGTAGCCCTTGACCTCCTGAGCATTTTCTGTGAAGGTTATATCCAGAAAAATTCGATCGTTTGGCCGATATAATTACAAGCACCAAATACAATTTGTCACGTAATGGTTACGTCACGGATACCTATGATATCACAAAGTACATTTCGATTTCGTATTCCTAGCCGCCAAGTAAGCGCATTTCTAGCGGTGGTTCCAGGGTTAACCTATTACAAAATTTGTTCAAGAGATCAGGGTCTACAATAAATAGCCCAGATGATCTTACTTTTCCATAATTAGATTGAATCACTACAGAATAGATGGCGATTTTATTGACCACATTAATTATATTCCAAGGTTATAATAATAATCGCAAGAAAAGTTTTATGTGACTACAACTGAACGAATTAACAGGTTGATCATATTATGACAGCTCAGCAATCCAAAACACTCCGCATATGATTACAGTGAAGAAGGACGACACTCGCAAAACGTTCTTATTACAATCAGAAATGGAGTTTTTCTGATATTCGAAAGACGCCAATTCCGGATTTTGTCTTGGTTCTGGCTATCCCTTCAACTCATCAATCTGGTGACAAAAATTTTAAGCGCAAAGTCAATTAAAAAATACCGTGGAATTTTTACGAATTCTAAGTTGTGAAATAACAAAGGTCAGTCACCACATATTCGGAGCCAAATCTTGGCTTATTGTCTTGTTCTATGAGGGAGAAACTTCTGGAACAATCAAATCTCATTTTCACGACTGCACTACTGCACTATAACCAATCCTCCGTTTTGACCATCATTCGGCATTCTCGTGGTATGACTCTGTCCTCTCCAACCACATTGGAAGCTTTTTCATTTATTCAAATTTTCATGTCAATTTAATACGTTTGGAAACCCTCAGATACTGATAGGGGTGCAAGGTCGAAGGGAAGTACACATGTCCAGGGCCGGGTACTTATAGTGACCTCACACCCAACGTATTCAATAAATACTACGCTTGCTAAAAGGGTGGCGAAGAAGTGACTCAGACCACGACGTGTCCAGACAAACATAACTATGAACGTTTCTCCGGTGTTTGTAGATAGAGAAATGATGTGAATGTACGGTATTCCTGTTCACATATTCAAAATAACTCGACGACGAAGTCTGACTAGGTAAGCTCATACTACTGTCCCAACAAACAAAGTTGAGTTCGTTTATTTTGTTCTACATTTGCTTTGTTTGGAAAGTGTGTGCTTGCTTCATAGAAAAAGTTGTGGAATTTTAATCAAAATTGAAACATAATTCTTTGGGTAAACATCACAGTACTGTGTGCAGCCAAAATAGAGACTTCATGGATTGAACATGTAAGAAACACGTGATCAACTGTGCCTATCAGAAAGCCACACTGCAAATGTTAACAAGAGGTTTTTGACCCGATATCAGTGACCTGTTGAGCTGACAAACGTAAAGTAGATTTGCAAAGGGACGCCGCGTTAGATATGCGCAATGATATGCACATATATATCAAGAGCTGGAGAAACAGAGTATGTATCAGACGGATTATGGGGTTGCCTTATTATCAAAAGAATGTAGAGTAAAAGTATCATTGACTTCGTGACCAGAGCCAAGACAGTGTAGTAGAATGATGTTCACATCTGCTTCCTGTTAGGACGGGGTTCGATTCCCTGGACATCTACATCATCTCTTCCTGACTTTTCCTGTATTGTGAAGCTTTATTTGAATATGCTAGCTTTCTTCCCACTTTCCCTTTAATAAAATCAGTACCCTAATGGGGTAGAAAAGTAGGGTGCTGAATGATATGGAAGTTAAAAAACCATTGGGTATGGTTTGCATATAATGCGGTAAAGGAATCGCGGATGTGAGCTTAATCCTGATCCCACATAGATTGGTTGAGAGCTTTCTCCATTGTAGAAGTAGACCATAAGCATCATTTGGCTCGGAAGGTGTGTTTACTCAATACGGTCTCAGGATAGATAACAAACCCACGGTCTTTTTTTGTAATTGACCTCGCGTTTTTTATTTTTCTCAAAAGATTGATGAGCTGAAAGGACACCCAGAACCCTGACAATATCCGGGATCGGTTGCTTTTGAAAATCAGAAAAACTCCATTCCTGATTGTGATAAGACCATTCCGAGAGTTTGGCGCTTCTTTACTGTGACCATATGCTGAGTGCTTTGGATGGGTTACTCCGTTATGGGCGAAACCGTTATGTGCGAAACTGTTATGGGCGAAAAAATACCGTTATGAGCGAAGTGCGGGCAGTGGCGGAACTAGGATTTTTTTGAGGAGGGGCCAGTTCAGTAATTCAATCTGTGTGGCACAGGCTGACCAATTAAAGTCAGAATAGACATTTGGATTTGGAACTACAATTTCACCTTCAGGTCCAACGAAAGTTTATTTTCATGTCGATTCTACCTACAATGAATTTAAATTTTCGCTTCTACTTGAATGGATTGATGCTTTCTCGTTTGTCCGATTTCAAATCTGAACTCAATTTTCCAGATATAGTTAGCAGAATCAAACCCTAGCCCACGAATCGGCCCGCAGGGCCGGAAATTTTTAAAAGTTTAAACTCCCGGATGCAAATTAGAGCTGGTTTTTGTCTAAACATGGAACAACTAAGAGCAATATTCCCAAAGTGAGATATTGGGAAGGATATTCTCAGGGCAGGACCGGCCTGCCGAAGTAAAGACTATCCTACTCAATGCAGGACGGTTGGTCAGCCTGCCTATGCTAGTCTGTATATTAAAAATATAAAAGCTAAACCCACGGGAATCTGATATTTTAGAGTTGATGTTCCTGTTGAACCGATGAAACTATTGCATAAACGAAGTGACTATGCCAAAATTTCTTCCTTCCCAAAAACTCGAGGGGGGGCCATGGCCCCGTTGGCCTACTCCCTGGTTCCGCCACTGCTTGGCTGCTAACATATTTGTAACTACGATAAAAAAATCAAGCGTTAGCAACCTTTTTAAGGTACACCCTGTATAAGTACAAGCACACAAGTATTCCTTATATCATTGTAGCTATATGGTTTCCGCTAATAAGTGCATGGCCCGGTTCCGGATTAATCAATAACCGATTGACCTAGGACACATGCCACAGCGGCACGAGTTCCACTTCCAGGTTGAGCTCAAACTTTGCAAGAGATGCAAACTGCGGGCATGTACATCTGACATTACAACACCAGTGTGAAGGACATCCGACCGAACGTGGAAACTGGAAACTATGGAATCCAAATGATGCTCCGAAGTTCCTTGTTTCTCAATGTTTTAGCTTCCGCGTTAGTTCTCGGTGTTTGAATTCCATGATATCCATGTCGATTCAGACATACATTACATTGCACAACATATGAATCATTTCCTGGTTGCATAATATACGGAATTGTTTGTAATTTGACCTGATATTCTGAACATTACATTCTTCGTATAACTTATAATACACAGGGAATTTGTCAAAATTTTCAGTAGAATCCAATAACTCTGGCCAAGTTCGGTATAATAAAAAGAAAATTAATCATCTCTTGAAAGAATCATTTTCCTTACCCAATCCGCATTTCCTTATTTAAAGCCGCAGACGTTGGCGGGTATGGTTTGGGGTTTTCTCTAGTCCTTGTCGGATGCTTAAAAACATTTCAATTTCTCTAAGTTCGCTAAGAAATTCAAAACTCGGGTAGAAGTGAAGTACGAGTTGGAAGTCAAGATTTCCATTTCATTTCGAACTAAAAATTGTTGCATTTCTTCCAGTGTAAGTGTAATTTGCACAAAAAGCTTGCTAGAGTTTACCAAAAAAAGTCGTAAACCCCTGGAAAGAATTCATACTAACGTTCATTGGACACGAATCGAAAACCTTTCAAAGCGTTATTCGACATTTTCGAAACCCACCCCGGTATGTTTATGAAACCGAACGCAGACTTTGGGGCTCTTCTCTGCCTTGAACCTATTAACTTGCTTCTGACAACTTTGCCAAATTCTCCAAGAAATCCGAATGGCTATGCTTATTCGTTTTCCCGGCCTCCACTTCGCATTAAAATTTTTATTTCCGGAATCCTCAAGGTTTGAAATAGCAGAAGTTATGAGTTTTACGAGTATCTTATGCTTAAATCAACAATTTGCCAAAAACTCCGAAACCCGGGTGAGAAATGATATGAGTACGAGTGGAAAGCCCGGGCTGTCATTGCCGGTTGGGTTTAAGAAACCACTTCCGAAACCTTTAGATTGCATTACATTATGAGTTTTGGTACGGAACGGACGGTAGGACTTGATGCATAACATGTCGTACTAGTCACGAATAAGTTCAAAAAACCATTGATTGATAAACAGGACGAAATGAGGTTGAGTGGAGTTTACTAGCTGGAATCGGATTGATTGTTGTTGTTGTTGATTGACAGGAGTTGAAATGTGAACAGAGTTGATTGATTCATGAATTGTTATTGTTGTTGTTTTTTGACTGGGAAATGAGAGGGCGGAGTTGATTTCATTTATTTCTCATGTCTCACCATTGTGAAAGAGTGAGAAGGCGGGGTCTGGTCTGAGTGGGTCGGCTCTGACGTGTCCGTCCTCCTCACTTCCCTTCACTACGTCTACATCCCAACCATATGATTCACTTGTACATAGTGAAATGGGATCACAGGCAAATATCCATATACCACCGTATAGATGGGCAATTCTCATCAAGGCAGTCGCTTCCGTCTTAATTAAGTAGATTCTTAATTACTCTCAGGAATTAGGTTCTATCTCGATGAAGATGCTTCCATCTCAAAGCAATTGCTTTTATTTTTGATTCAACTTACGACTCAAGGAAGTTGCTTAATATTTACTTTCAGGAATTCACTTCAATCTTGATGAAGACGCTTCCATTTTGGTGAATCCGCTTCCATCTTGATGAAGACGAAGATACGTCCATCTTGATGAAGAGGCTTCCATGTTGGTGAAGAGGCTTCCATGTTGGTGAATCCGCTTCCATCTTGATGAAGACGAAGATACGTCCATCTTGGTGAAGAGGCTTCCATGTTGGTGAATCCGCTTCCATCTTGATGAAAACGAAGATACGTCCATCTTGATGAAGAGGCTTCCATGTTGGTGAATCCGCTTCCATCTTGATGAAGACGAAGATACGTCCATCTTGATGAAGACGAAGATACGTCCATCTTGATGAAGAGGCTTCCATCTTGGTGAATCCGCTTCCATCTTGATGAAGACGAAGATATTTCCATCTCGATGAAGACGCTTTCATTTTGGTAAATCCGCTTCCATCTTGATGAAGACGAAGATACTTCCACCTGGATGAACACGATTCGATCTCAATGCACTTAATTCTTATACTCTAAGGGATTAGCTTCAATCCTGAAAATGCTTCCATTCTTAGGAAGTCAATTATTTACTCCGCCAGATACACTTCTATTTCAGTCGCTTCTTAATAGTTCCTCATGGTTATCTCCTATCTCGATGAAGATGCTTCCATCTCATGACAGTAGCTCCAAGGGATTTGCTTCAACTTCCTTCTCAAGGAAATAGTTTTTTACTGGCTCCCAGAGAGTTGCTTACATCCCAAAGAAGTCGCTTCTGAATTACCCTTAAAAATTCCCCTCCATCGCGATGAAGGCGTGTCAATCTGAAGTCGCTTCATTTCGATTTCCAACGCGGTGGTCGCTTCATTTTCAAAGAAGTAGGTTTTATCTTCTCTCAGGGATTCGCTTCCATCTTGATAAAAATACTTTTACTCTCAAGTATTAGCTTCAACTTTTGCCTTTGTGGGATTCGCTTCCCCATCTCATGGATGGAATTGCTTTATATATTTATTGGCTCCGAAGGATTCCTTTTCATATCGCGTTAATCTCAGGGATTCTTTGTTATCAAGCAAGTGACTTCAATTTAATCCCGTAGATTCGCTTCTACTTCCGTCTCCGGTAATCTTTTCGTCTGTTTTAGCCTACTCTAGAATTCTCTTTGAGTGATTCGTTCCTTCTTCAAATAATAGTCGCTATTCTTTCTTTAACAAACAGTTACTACACTATCAGGTAATCAGATATATCTCTCATATTCACCTTTCTATTCTTTCTCAAAGTTTCAGTTCTTCTAACTATGTCTTATGATTATGTATGTTACCTAAGCTTTCAGGCAGTCAATTTGTTCTTAAAAGATTCTTCACTCAAGAAAGTCGCTAAATAATAACTTTGGCATTTTCCTTATCATCAGCTTTTTTGTTTCCATTCAATTGGAAAGCAACCCACTCATTACCACAAATACGCTTCGATAATTGACACTGCCTTCTTTGTTGTAGTTCGATATACTGGTAAGAGACGTATCGAAGATTCGATGGGTTTGGATGGGTCGTAGCACGTAGTGGATGCCCATCTTTGTGTAACTGGATTACATAGAGGTTACAGTGAATTACAGTGAATTTTTTTTTGGGATCTGAGAATTGAGAGCCCAGATTGGGATGTGTGTATCCTCTGAGTCCTCTTAGTCTTGGTCTTGTCGTCGTCGAGGACGTCCGGACTCAAGTTGGTCACTACAAGACAGGAGGAGGACGTCGTCCACGTCCCAATACAAATTGGACATGTCTGGTTGTCCACCACAAACAACTAAGAAGACGACGACCACTACAACTACTAACAATAATAATAATAATAATAAGAATAAGAACAGAGAACCTCCTTGTGCTGCCAACGGATATGGTTGGTCAGAAGACCTCAAAGGTCAATCTTGGGATGCATGGGACTTACCAGACACAATCACCGATGACGGTAAGACAACAAATTATCAATATTTTGACACATTTTACCAGTGAATGGCAATATTTAGTGAGTAACCCATTATAATGACAATTATAATGTTTACGTACGTACGTACGTGTACGTAACAGGCAGTACCGCCTACCTGTTTCATTTTCTGATTCGTAGCTGTTAATATGTTTCTCGTTCTCGTCTGTCAATCAGCCAAACGACTATTGACAAGAGATTCTAAATCTGAGAAGGAATAAAACAACGTATTTTCGCACGGATAAGAATTATTTTTAATTTTGTATTAATGTTATTTATTTCAGATTTGGTTACGGCAAGACAGGAGAATTTGGAAAAGTTTTATGTGTTTAAGTCACCCAATCGGCGATCCTACATAGGCCTGATCTCCTCCGCACTTCCAGCGGGTTAGTACATCATCAAATCATCATTTTCTATTGCAAAATCAATTTGCGTGAATTCTTTGAAAACAATCTGGTGGAAGGAATTGATTTGATCTTGTGAGATATATCTCTATTTTTTCAGTTTTCCATGTAAAGAACAGATAATACAGTGAGGGTTAACCGCAAGCAAATAACAAAATAATTAGCTGCTTTTTGCGCTGATGTGCGGATTATACGAGTCTGCCGTCCAATTATTTAACCTTTTCACAAAATAGATCTTTGTGGGATATGGCACGGGTAGTCGGTAGTCGGTAGTCGGTAGTGATTGGTGAGATATGAGAAAATCAGCCAAATCAAGGGTTAACATGTTCATTTCGGGACATTATTTTTCAATAAGTTCTTTGTTTTCCGTCGTATCCAATCTTAAGAGAAGGATTTTAGTGGGTGATATTGACATAAATTAGTCATCGAATATGAATGTGATTCATAACCATTTTGTCGCCCTCTGACTTCCAACATATGGCAACCTTTGAAAGTTCATAAACAATTGACATTAAAGTTTTATGAGAATTTCCGATCGATTGACCGCGTAGTTTCTACTCTTCACCCACAGAAAACCTATAGTCTTATTTGTCTTATATAGTTCGGGAGAAATCAGAGAGAGTTTGGTTTTAAAGTACAACGTCACAGGCGTTCAAGGCTTTTTATATTCCGTTATATGCATGACGTTCTATACAAAATGTATATCGCACATTTGCCTAATCAACTCCGTACGAGCTTAGCATTATCCTTCAGATGTTACGACGTCGACGTGTTTTCATAACTTGTGACAAAGCAAGACGCGGTAGTGTTTACTAATTTATTTATTCCATGGTATTTCAACATATTGTAAATATCTTATTGTTTTTGAAGAGTTGAGCCATTGTGGGAGCTATCCACAGGATGATGGGTTGACGGTGGCCCTATGTACACCCTGTAACAGAGCGTTCAAAGTAGGAAGCAACATTCATGATGGTATGTTGATTATTTAAACTTTTGGAACTTTGCTTATTTAAACTGGTGACCAATGTCTTTAATAAATAGACTGTGGTAAAACGGCTGAGTTGGAGGAACCAATTGAACCAATTGTGAAATCAAAACATACGAAATCGAGCTCACGGTTAGTGGGTGAATCAGTAGAACATTTGGATGAAAAGAATTCAAAGATTGAGGATCCACTGAGGGCAAAGAGTCGAGGGGCAAGTTCAAAACATGGAAAATCAACTTCTTCATCTCACTCATCTCATAAAAATGTTGGAAAAGAATCTTCAGGCAGATCTTCTAAGTCTTACGACCAAAATACCAGTTCTAGAAAACATTCACCAGTACCTAGTTCCAACTCGAAACATTCATCTAGCCGTGGCCACAGTCATACCCATAGCCATAGCCAGAGAAGTGGCGGAAGTAGTAAACATGGCAATGGCAGTTCTTCTGTTGCAGCATCCCGATCAGTTTCCCCGGATGCGAAAGTTGGAATTAAACGCTCCGGTTCGACTAGACTTTATAGTTCAAGTGATGAGGAAATTATTGCCATTCCAAAGTCTTGTGAATCTACCACTACCACATCTGCTGGACGGCCGAAGCATGACAAATCTATTCATGGAGAAAATAAATCTCATAAGAGAAAATCTGAACTCGTAAACACTGAAATACTGCCGGAAAAGAAAATTATGATCAAGTTGAAGAAACTGAACACAACCAAAAAGAGAAAGTTCAGCAACGAGGAAATCAGCTTCACTGAAGACTCCCAGAAGTTCAGCTCTCTTTCATATACCACATCTGCACATCAAGGAGCCATTAGCCCGAATGATGGTGATTCATGGGGCATTTTGAACCTTTCCGAAGATGAATCTGAAACTAGTCCATCTGATTTCGACGTGAGTCTTCTGATTTTATTTTTTATTATTTTAGTCTTGCTGGATTTTTTTTTCGTATTTTTTGACCAATATGTCCAAATGCGCTTATCATTGTACCCTTCTTTAATCGAATTTTTTATTTTTTTTAGAATCAATGCAAAGTCTCGGAAAAATCGAGTACGAGCACACGGTCAGAGGTCGCTCAGGATTTTCCACCGAGCTTATTGGCTTATTCTCAGTCCATTGCCACTAACTCCCTCAGTTCCTCCGAGTCTGAAGAAGACACCAGTCAAGTTATCTCGTCAGTTGGAGTACCAACTACCACTGTAGATGTAGAGTATGATGAATTAGTAGTGTCACCATCAGATCCAGATGTTATCGAGCTTGAGTCACTACCGAGACTAGATGAAAATTTTTCAGTAGTGACAGAAGATTGTGAATATAGAATGCCAAAGATACAAATACCAGGACGAAGTCTGTGCAGAATCCCAACGACCATCTCGGAAGAAATAGAAGACAAGATACTGAAATTTTTTCCTGCAGAAATGGTTACGAAGATGTATAAAAAACTACTCAAGTCGGTAAGTTTACTTTTGATATTATCTTGGGAGGCGCTGGTATGAAGTGAATTAATCCTAAGCAAGCAAATACTTCAAGTGTCAAGGAGAAATGCAGACTGTCAAAACAAATTATTTCAGAACTGGTATGAATAACATTTTGGATCCACGAATTGAGTTATGTAAACAAATTTCAGTGCAGTTTTGACTGTCGCATGATTTTAATATGTGAAGCGAGTCCTACTTTTTCCTCGACCTTGGAGTTTCATCATATTTGCAGTCGCATTTGCATCTACATTTATTGTTCAATTGAAATTCAAACTTCAAACGATTCCTGAATTAAACCTTTGCCAGACCATAAAATTACTGCAACTGCACTTACAATAAAACGATCTGAAATTAGAGTTTTGGACACATTTATCAACTATGTTTGTAGTCAGTTTCATAATATAATCAAACAGCAGTGTAAGGAAAGAACGGGTTTTGCCTAACAGCAACGGGTATTTTGAACATTGAACTCCAACAATTTCTGGAGACTCAAAATGACAAAATACGCATAGGCCAAGCTCGGTTTAACAAAAGCATTATGCAGGATTATTAATGTCACGCTTTACTACAGTGACATTGAAAATCTGAGCAGCAATCTACAACTACAAAGATTGCTGATTATTGCTTTTATTTTGTATAGAAATCTGCAGCGAAGCTAATCAAGAAACTGAGTTTTTACCCGAAGCAAGAATTGTTGTACAAATGGCCTAATACTTCATGTTTCGACAAGCGAAGTGATATGTCAATTGATAGTTTGGATTTTAACACCATGAAATTAGTTAGACAAATTAGTATGTTGAAATCTGAAACTATTGCCTGGAGAGATAAGCGGATTCCGTCCAAAATTCTCAACGAAGTAGTTATCGGCAAAATGAACAATTGGACTCTCAGAAGTAATACTTATAGTACTCAGCTCGAAGACTCAGACTTGGTATCAAATAGTAAGAGGGCAAGTACTGCGTTAGTGGTAGCGTCGTCCAATCAGACAGAACAATCCGTGACTGAATCAGATGTCATTAGTTTATTCCGTATTCTGTGTGATGAATCTCAATGTACCGAGAGCTTAGTTGAACACACTGACTTATTGACATTGCCAGACAATCCCAGCTCTTCAGAGACAACCATATCTCTTTTACCACAGACGCCCCAATCATCATTGCCATCCCAGTCTGTAGCTGTTAAGAAAGAGCCAAAAGACCCATTTAGTGTGGATGGTATATTAGAATGCTTTCAAGACTACCGATCAAAACTTGAGCAAACTATTATACCGGAACCAGTACTCAGTAATCGAGCAACAAATATTGTACCAGTACAACCCCTCAAAACTTATCAACCAGTAGTGATGACACCTCGAGTTAAAATAGAAAATCCACTGACACCACTCTTTTCAACCCGTTCAACGAACGAAACGAATACTTCTGATACGGACATTTTATTCTGGAATAAATCGACACTTTCTCCTCAGGCAAGAATTCCTAAGAGCGAAACTTGTGTTCCGATATGGTCGCCGACAACTACTTCACATTCCCATGTAGTTAACACGCCGCCACTGACGTGTAGAGTTCAAGGCTGGGTCGCACCGCAACACACACCGCGATCACCAGTACCATTTTCGGACCATTCGTCTAAGAAATCAACAAACGATATTCCGGATTGGTTATCATCTATGCCAATGTCTGAACTTGACCTGGTTCCTATGTCGGACTTACTTCCATTATCAGGTGGCGCAATGAATGAATTGCGCCCAAGCCCACCCCCGATATCCAATTGGATGCCATCATTTTCTCAGTCCGACTTAGACCAATCTTGGTTTGACGAAGTTCTAAGTCCATCTAGACCAATGAGCCGAATATGTCCACCAAATCCATCCGTACAGACTACACCAGTTGTACCATTACCTACACAGTCGCCGGTAAATATTCGACCACAAACACCAGTAAACATTCGACCACAAACACCAGTAAATATTCGGCCACAGACGCCAGTAAATATTCGACCACAGACGCCAGTAAATATTCGACCACATACACCGGTAAATACTCGACCACAAACACCGGTAAATATTCGGCCACAAACACCAGTGAATATTCGACCACAGACGCCGGTAAATAGCCGACCACAAACTCCGGTAAATATTCGACCACAAACGTCAGTTTCTCCTTGGAACAATTCATTGCCATTACCATTGCCACAACAGCTGACCAGAGGGACCCATGAGATGCCTCAGCCCAATCAGAATCACTCGGCTTGGTCAATGCCGCCACATTCTCCTCATTCTAACGCCAGTACTTACGAAACCCAAAACATGTATAATTCTATTTCTAATCCACTTCCATATGTGGGAGACAGCATGAATGGCCAGAAATCGTCTTTCATTGTACCACCGCCGGTACCTAATATGGCCACACACAATGTAAATAGGCAACAGCCATCTTGGAACTGGGCAAACAATTGCGGGAACAACGTTTTGAATCCTCATTCACAAAATACCGCGACTCCTTGGAATCAAGGTGAATCTTCTGTCATAGCCGTAGGCACTCCGCTGCCACCTTTCTTCAATTCAGTTGCAACAGCTGTAGGAACAAATTTTGTGAATCAACAACCCGGTGGTGAAATGTATCCTTCTAGTCCTTGTAAATACAAAATAATGGATCAATTCAGTCAACAACCATCTCCAGTTGATCAAAATAATTTGAGCCCAATTAGTGTTACCGGGTGGTTGGACCAACAGAAACAAGGGCAAGGTTGTGCGACAACTCAAATGAATAATAGTCAGTACCCACAGCTGCAGCAACAACTGCAACAACAGCAACAACTTCGCCCGCCACCAGAGTACTCGAATTACGCCAATCCGAACAACCAGAATAAGACGGGTCTTTGGAATCAGCTGTCGAGACTTCCCAACCCACAATTTTACAGTCAGCAGCATCTACTACAACATCAGCAACAACAACAATTGCAACATCACCAGCAACAACAGCAGCGGCAACAGCGGCAACAACAACAGCAGCGGCAACAACAACAGCAGCGGCAACAACAGCAACAACAGCAGCAACAACAGCAGCAGCAACAGCAGCAGCAACAACAGCAGCAACAACAACAGCAGCAACAACAACAGCAATTGTATCAACAGAGAGCAACAATGTATGTGACCCCAACATCTTTGAGTCCCTGCCGAGGTCAGCAACAACAAGGCAACGACTTTGCGAACAATACGTCGTACCACAACAACTTATCTAATATTATGGGAGAGAGATACAATGTTCAATTCGAGCAGAACATACCAGAGTCAATCCCAAGTATTCCAAACAATCATAATTATAATATGCCACAAAATGATGGAAATGTGATGAGTCAATTTGGAAATGGACCTGGAACACCAGTACCAGTGCAACAACAACAGCAAAATTACAATCAACAAGGAATCCCACCAGCGGTGGGATTCATTTCTCCGTCTCCTTCTACTTCTTCGTCTTCTTCAAACAATTTCCAAGGAAATCTTCAGCCACCAAACTCGAGTGACACGAAAACTTCTGATGATAATGAGTCTGAAAACGCTACTGAACCAGAGAATCCAATGCCAAGTTTTGTTACGATTGACTTTGGTGGTATGTTGGACTTTGACTTTGACTTTAAATTTTGATACCTGAATACAAATGGAAACTGACCTTTTATCTTTCATAAAAAGTACAGCACTAATCTATCTGATAATGAGAATGACACGCACTCCTTCGCTCTGACTGTGACAACTTGTACCTAAAAAACTAAATTAGACACATGTAGAGCTAGACGCCGTGTTATTAACAATTGGAAACTGGAAACTATTTTTCGTGGAACAAAGTGTCGTCAGTCCTGAATTTTAATAGAAAAGTAAAGTTGTAATGGTAACCTTAAGAATAAGTATATATTTTGATGTAATTGATGTTTGGCGTTCTGGTATTATTAATCTAATCGACGAAGGCACCAGGTCATAGGTCATTACCATTACCTATAGCATTGGACTGGTGTCGATCAGGCTGTCTAGCCAGGCTTTCATTACATTACGGTCACTGTGACCACAAATGGACCACGAATGACCATGAATTTGTTATATTAGGAAGAAACTCACCAACCATTCGCATTATTTATGGAATTCCATAAGTAAAGTTAGAAATGATAATCTGATAACTTTTGAGACTCGCCATCCTAATTAAAGAGATTATTTCATGTCATATCTAAATACTTACTTCTTTCGCAACTACAATCAAATCAAATCCCACCCGGACAAATTGTAAAGAAGAATATGAAATCTCAAGTCGGGTAATTTGAGGTCTCTGTTAGCTAATTGTCTAATTGTTTGTTTGTTCTTAACTACTGTTTTTAATTAATACAATATATTATAGATATTGTGCTTGCAGCTAAGAAATGTATTTTTGTGGAAGCCAGATGTTGATTTTGCAGTCAAGCGAGAATTGGGAATTAGTCCAAACTTTCCCCAAGTTATTTTCTCCTGGAGAAAGTGATTAAGAATTTGAGAAAGCGGAGAGAGAGGAATACCCGAAAGAAAGGCTTATTTTAATGTTATCCTGTAAAGGTGAATGTTATCTGTACGTTTCAGAAAAAAATATCTATTATTATATTTAATGAGAAAATACTAAGATAATTTCGAAAAAAAGTGTCATATTTTTAAATGCATGTTATGTTGATGTACGTAAAAATGTAACTCTTTAAGTGCAATCTTTTAGCTTTTTTGTTGCGAGAACGTTCTAAACTGCTACTTACTTATTTTACTTACTATGGACGGCATAAACTTTTAAATATTATAATCAATTAATTTGTTGTGTGTGTGCCCCATAAAAATGCTATCCTTTCTGAAGTTTTGGACTGGTGGTGAGAGGATAAAGATTGATACACGATTTGTAGGAGAAAGAGTTGTCTTTCAGTGTTTATTATGAATTGTTGGAGAAATGATAAGACTTGAAGGACCACATTTTGAAATGTTTTTTGATGAATGTTGGTAGAATGATTAAAAGAGACAAAGTGAAAGACTAACTATGAGTAAGCGAATGAGACAGATTCTAGCTTTAGTCGTTAAATGTATTCTCCCAAAGAGTCAGCAACTAGTACCATATAGTTACCCCTATTACGCTCCTTCAACAATGTTAGCTTTTGATAAGTTAATAAATGTTTATTATTCTGCAACTTTGTGTTCACAAATTATTTATCATAATATCATCCCTAAAATTGAAATGGCTCCAGTCTCATTTACGCATATGAAACTGGTCCATTCTTCTAGAGAACTTGTCATTCATGGCAGTCGTATAATCTGATAGAGTATTCAGCCAAATCCAAAAATTCAAACTAAATAATAGCAACCAGGAATTGAATTACCAACAATGCAAAATGTACGATGGAAATCAGAGATACGAAATTTATTACAATCAAGAATTAGGTAGTAAGGTAGTTGTATTTATAACGTTTCTAAAATTTAAGAGTAAATCGAAATAATTAGTCAAGTGTACCGGCTTTTGGTAAGTAAATATACAATTTACATTTAACGTAAACTCTAATTTAAGATAGCAATCATATACACACAACACATTAAGACTCCACTGGGATGTTTTGAAAGGATTCCATAATACTAATCGACTTGGAATATTAATTATAAAATAATAATTAGTAGACACAAAACATAAAATAAAAATGAGGACATGCATAGTAATTAGCGATAAACAAAAAAAAACGGGAATGTGATTTTACACATGGTACGGTATGGTATGGTATGACGGACATGATTCTTAATGTTTTAATTTACAGACGCTATGAGCGTAGCATTAGCAGAGGAACGTAGACTAACAGAACTATGAGCTATTATTTTGAATTCAAGATTTCTAAGTATCACAATTTTATATTTCATTGTCTATCTTTTGAAGAGGTTCTGAGATTGTCACTGCGTTCCGGTATAAATTAAAACTAACATTCTTATAATTCAAAAGTCTTACTTTTCCGTGCTCAATATTTCCATGTAGTGGTTTAAATTAATATTATTAGTAAAGTTAAATACTTATTAATATTAAAACGACAAAATTACAATGATAATTAATGCTTGATTGGTTTACGGTCGTGGAAGACACTTGTAATGATGAGGTTGAGTTTTAGTACTTTCAACGGTAATCGGTCGGTAATCGGTTCGGTACAACACGGTGGGCATTTCCCTAAATATGTATAATAATATATTCTCAACCAGAAATCAAGAGCGAAGAAGTTTATATATAAAAAAACAATAACGATTCAGGTCGTTAAAAATTAGATTGGCACTTGCACGATCCATTCCTTTTATTGGCATTTCCAACAATAAATACTTCCGTACGCGTAGCTTCCAATTCCAGTCCTGTCCATTGAAGTACCGTGTACGTTAGTAATCATATTTCGTAATCTCTAAAGTTGTCTCGCGCACATTTCATTTCAACATTCAAAATTGTGCACCTCTTTCGTAAAACTAAATAGGTTTTCATATTTAAGGAAGACATTTTTACTCATCCCTTACAAATACTGATGCTTAGTAGCTCGGGAAACTCCAATTTGAGACGTTGTAGAGCTTCGACGAATTGAAGAAGCAAAACCTGGAATAAAATCCATTCATGAATTATTAAACAGACCATTGGTTCCTCCAGTTTCAAAAGTTCGAATTAATCGATTGACCAGAAGTTGGATACATTTAATTAAACTGAACTACCGAAATCGCTGATTAGAACTTGCGCTAAAATTCTTACAAGCTTTTTTGAAAAGTTTGTAGTGACAAATATGTCATATAAAAATCTGAAAGTTTAAACGTGACCACATGTGCTTATATTTTTTACCACTGGTTACTAATCCATGATTTGCGGTAGACTATTAAAAGTTTGAGGCGCCTTACCACTGTCATCATCCTGGATGTCATTCTGATCTCTAAGAATGTAAGATGTATCATTTGATGTTGAGCCAACTTGACCTCTCCAACTACTCTGTTGACTGCTCCGTTCTTTCGTATCAGCCCAATTAGCGAACTTTGACCTTACATTAGCTGCCTTTGCTTGAAATAAACCAATGGCTCGAATAATAGCTTTAGGTGATGTGGTATTGGCAGTTCCATTTGTCCTCTGCTGTTGTTGTTGCTGCTGACCTCTTTCATCTCCTCTTGATTCCACAGAACTTTCTCCGTCCATTAGACGATTCTGATTACTGCTAGTAGTTTTACCAGTCCAAAGGGACAATTTTCCACCGTTACCATCAACCGCTGTAGATTTATCAACAGAATCTCTGGACTCATTGCCGGACTGCTGTATTCTTCTGGCCTTTGTGCGTGGAGGAGGAACTGGTGTTCTCGTTGCAGTGGCTATGTCTTCAGAAATTTCAACTTCAAATCCACCTTGAAAGCTGTCACTTGCTCGAAGAGGTACATAATCGTTAGCATGAATCCCAGAGTGAGCTCCACCGAATCGGTTATACTCATGTTGCTGACCTCCAGAATTGTGGCCTTGGGCTCTAATAGAGTTTGGGGCCGACAATAGTGGTTGATACTCTTCGAACCCATTTCCACTCTGGGATGACTGGAAATGATGTTGATCTGTGATGGATTCCAAGGATGACGGCTTTTTTAGGGTAAAACAGGAGAGGGAATTCCCGCTTTGGGCATTTTCTTGGTATTGAGCTCTCGTTGGAGCCTTGAGAGATCTCTGATATTTTAGGTTATTGTTTATGGGTATCCTTGGTCCGCTGCCACTCCCACTAGATTCAGCCATACCAATCGGAGTTTTTAATTCTTTTAATAAAAGTTTGATTTCATCCATACGAGATTGTAAAGGGGCATTTGTGCTCGGTCGTTGCACTCCATTCGTTAGTTCACTATCTGTGAAAGAAGTATTAACCGGTGGACACGAGGTCGCATTCATATTTGACGAATAGAATGGCTGGCCGTTGTGTCGTGGTGGTGTCGGAGCCATTACAGGTGGCGACCCACGATCATTATTAGTCAAGGCGGACACATTCAGAAAAGTTTTGGAAGTAGTAGAAGTATTGCCATCTGGCCAAATCGGTTCATAATCCTTATGAGATTTTACAGGAGGGTTAAGGGAAGAGTATACCGGTTGTCCTTGGTATGGCTGGCAATCATTTTGAGGTGCCTCTTTCCATACAGCTTGGCGAAAACTATTCCGTCGTTCACGAACTCCGATTCTGATTCCGCTCAGCGGAGACTGCGCATTTGAACCTAAGTGAGCTAATCCCTTCGGGGTACCACTACTATTTAGTCTTTCATCTGACTCCGATGGCGTACTGGACAATGATCCTTTCAAAATGGATTTCGGAGTCCCACCATTGTAACAAAGTCTTTGTAACTTCGGTGAAGCTGTCCCATTCCCATTCGTTGGACCGCCAGTAGTGGTTGACCTCAGCTGTGGATAGAGGACGTCGATAGACTCTGTCGGAGTGCTCGGTAATGAATTTCTTGGGGTCCCTGCGTTACTAGAGCTGTCAGAGGAGTTGCCGACGGAGTGGTTACCATTCCCATTAGTATTTACATTACCATTACCATTATAGCAGCCGGTCAGATATGGAAGGTAATCCGACGTTCCGTTTGACCTCTCGTTTGGATTCATAAGAGTCTCATCTCCATGAGACTGAGCAACTCGGAGGAACGCGGGGGAATGTCGCTCAGTGCCAGTGGAAGGAAAATTAGTGTAAGGATTTGTCTTTGGAACTCGACGACGTACAACTGGTCCTTCTACGAACTGTGTTTTGATTGGATTAAAGGTGACGGCGTTCGTGTGTAACGGTACAGATTTGTCCATTAATGATGTTTGCAATAAATTGGAGTTGGAATGTGAAAATTGCCTTTTAATTCCAATGGTCTCGGAAGGTAGTCGGCTAACATTACTATTCTCTACGGCACCCTGTTTCTGTTGTTGAGATTCTTTTCGGCCAGAATTTCCTCGAAGTGATTTTTGATGATGAATATTTTCATCCGAGAACATTCTATCTAATTGTGAAATATTAACTCTTTCAGGTTGCCAGACATGACTCTGACTTCGAGTTAGCGTTGTTCCCATCATTTCACCATTCTCACAATATCCAGACCCAACCAAAGATCTTGGATTCACTGTATCATACTTTTTAATTTTCCCTAATTTTGAATTTCTTTTCGAACTTTCAAAATCAGACAAATCTTCCATTTCTTTGGCAATTCCCATCTTAATGCGATTATTTCCGTAACTAATGTTCACATAATTATGGGTGCTATCTTTTGGTGGCATCATGTACGATGATGACGACGATGACGGTTTCCTAGTCTGGGAATCTTTCACTTGATTGTTATCATTGTTGTAATAGGCTGTGCGAGCTTCAGCTTTGACTGAACTAGAAATAACTGATTGAAGTTTGGGCATATCTACTTGTTTTACACATACTTTGATTGGATTATTTGGGGTAATGTTTGAAAAGCCAGATGAAGATGATGAATTTGATTTTGAATTCGTAAATGATTCATCTCCCCTGCTAGAATTATCAACTCGGGCTGACCCATTAAGAGTTTTATGGGCAACGGTTTTGGACGGTAACACAGATGATTCGGACGGGTGAATCTTGAGGGATTTACTTCGTTTAATTGGAAGCGTTGGTTTGGCCAATAATGGTGGTTTTCCATTCACAACCTTTTCCTTTGTTGGAGAATCACTCCGAGCAGCCGATTTCAACAGAACCGGTTCATTATTATTATTTGATCCGCCGGATTGAACAGATAAATGTCCACGAGAACCACCAAATGCAGAGGCAAAAGAGTAAAATCGTGAGGACGAGGACACATCGGATTTGGCCCGACTTAATTGTGACCCAGTTCCCCCTCCAGATTTCTTTTCTTTACTCTCATCTTTGGGAGATTTCTCAAAGAAAGCCTTCAATTTCACCATACTAGGTTTTCGAAGAAGTCCTGTTCTGACTGGACTTACACTAGACGGTTTGGTTCGTTCCGCACCTCTATCCGTGCAATCATATTTCTCAATATCGTCAGTCTGAAGTTCACTAACACCAGGCGGCATTGGTTCTGGCGGTCTTGACGCACGAACTTTTTCTGTGTGTTGTTCCTTATGCTTTTCCTTTCGATTCTCAACTTCCTTTTTTAATTTGGAACGAGAAGTGGATCCCCCGTTTTTCGATTTAGCGCTACTTACTTTAGTTTTTTCAGTAATCGATTCTTCCCTAACGCGGAAGTCCGGTGAGGTACGAGCACCACTAGCATCAAATTCAATAGTTTCATACGCAGGTTCTTCTAGATCTTGTTTAATATCAAAAGGAAGTCCATTTTCATTCACATTAGCATAATGGTGAGCTTCAATGATTTTGAGCTGGTCTTGAAATAATTCCTTCACAGCACGATGTACCAAAATGTATTGATCTTTCGTTTGAACCATTGCTATACGTTGTCTTCTCATGTCTCGAACCAATTGAAATAAACTAAAATCAGGTGTAAGTTTCTGTTGGCCAAAATAAAAAGAATTGCAATTTATTTGTCTAAGAAATTAGATTTGAGGTAGATGAAAGCCGAGGGTATCCAGTATATTGATAATCGGCAACATGTGGAAGACAATCTGACCAAAAAGTGACTGGATACCACTATCGACTATATAAGTAAAAAAGAATCGAAACTTACGCCAAGTCTTAACAGTCCCCAGACATAGTCAATAGCACAGATAGTTCCGGTTCGACCACATCCGGCAGAGCAATGGACTAATACTGGAAGCGTCTCCGATGTTTGACAGTCTCTAATCAGTCTCACCATATCCAATAATGGCCTGACTTTGGACGGAACACCGTGATCCGGCCATGCGGAATAGTGAAACTGGCAAACGTTCCTCTCTTCTGCTCAAAACCAATTTCAGCAAATTAGATTTAAAGGTCAGAAAATTAAACAAAATTCCGAACACGGGTACCAAGATTCGTTTTTAACCAATACAGATGAACAAGCTTAACGTCGCATCTGGTCTATTAAAGAGTTAAAAGAAAAATACCGATATCCGACTAACCCAGCCAAAAATGTGTTTTTTTAATATTGCTAACCCATTTCTCCCCTGGAATTTGGAAACCGAATTCTCATCGTTCGAACTAGGAAGTCAGGGCAAACATTTCGACACTTCTTTAGCCATACAGTTACTTGGCCAAACTGTTTCTCGACACCATCTTCCTCTACCCAGTAATTCTCACATTTGTGCTGTTTATGGGAGATTAGCATGAAATTAGGAAACCATAAGTCGATTACACAAAATTATGGCTGTGAATCCCACTTACTTTCCCAGACTCTTGTTCCATGCAAGCCATAACGACCACTTGAACTTCACACTCGACAACCATTCGCCAGAAATCATTGACTGTATGGGATAATGGGCCTTGACACGCGATATAAGCGGAAGACCCACTCGCGCCTTTAATGAAGTTGGCATTGATGTAGTCACTTCCTGGAATGTCTCCATGATCAGCTAACGAAACTCTTGTGTAGTCAACTGTAGCATCAATCAAACATTAATTTTTCCCTAAAAATATCATAATTACTATTATCTAAAGTCTTAATCTTACATGGTAAAATATCCTTGTAGCGATTTTTCTTTTTATTCACAGGTTTCTCACCCTCTTTGGACTGGTATTCTGGGTCACACTTTAAACCTTCGCTGTATTGTTTCAGTTCCTATAAATAATCGGACAAATCCAACTTAAATTTTATTCAATGAAAGACATTACCGCACAGAATGCTTTCTACATCGAGAACTTCGTTTAGTCGAACTTTATTTTGGGTATGCTGAGACATTAGAATGTGAATTGCTCCTGTCGAACTTTTCGTATAATTTCGGACAATTTGGGTCAATGTACAAAAATGAGCGTAAAATGGATAGAACTACTTACGTGGAATTCTTTCTCATACTGATCCACACCAGTATTCCTTCCAGCTTCACAATTTTCAACGAGATTCAAGAAATTTCGTAGAATAGTTCGAAGGGGAATAATACTTGAAGGACTCGTTGCAGTTCCTTCATCCCCCTTCATGGTAATCTAAGATTACAGATTCGTAATAATGGCTCGGAGTCAAAAGCACCATGAGTGGCAGAGTTGCGGTTTCAATTCTTGCGATATGCTCAATCCAAATGAATCTTGAATCCTCTGAGTAAAAATTTCTTTAATTTGTTTAAACTCTTGAGAGGTCTTCTTGAACTTGGGAGTAAACTACAGCACCTGTAAAGAACAATCACATACAGAATTAGAAACTAATTGGTTAACATCACATTAATAGTCGGACTGTCAGAAACTTAAGTGCTTCCCTCCTAACTAATTTATTGCATTGTTGACCTCCAAAGATAAAATCAAGTAAATTAGCAAGTAGTAGAATGGCCGCCGCCGCTGCCGCAACCGCGGGCGACTGAAAGAAAATTGTAAATAAAATGGGACGGACAAGTTCAGGTGGGATGACTTTGGTTTACAATTGCACTTGGATGAACGACATAGAACACATTAACAAGTCGATTTTAAATTGATTTCATTCTCTTCTTGTGCTAATGAAATAAGTGTCTGACACAAAAAGATATACCACATTTGCCAAACCTTACAATACCTCATAATTATCAATTACTCAAACCCTTTCATTATTAACTTGACAAGTTGGTAGGAAACAACTCATTGTTATGCTTCACAATATTTTAACTCAACGTCTCGCTTGGTTAGCCCTAAAGATTAAACACTAAAACACTTACTGAACCAAACAGAAGCGAAAAGGAAAAATACGATTGACATGAATATATTCAGAATGGAATAACTTTAAGAATTTTAACCTCGACAACCTCAATATGCGTCGTAGAATAAATGGTTTGGTGTGGTGTTAACCAAGTCATGGACGTAGATGTGCAAAAAAAAAATTCATCTCCATACCATAAATAAATAAAGAATGAGACACCCAAAGACAGAAGAAACACATGTGTGTTTAAAAAACAAGGGTTAAACATAAACATTATTGGTTTTTTGGGTAGCAAAGCTAGCGGCATGTCAATAATAAATGAAAATCAGTGCTGATGGTGTGCAGAAGTCTTTTGCAAATTTAAGACTTAAGAAATATAAAATGGGTAACATAACAAGGGATAGTATTCACACGTCAATTTCAGATTTCCAGGTTTTTGGCCTTATATGGAATAGACGGTGACATGTAATTGGGATCAACGTGATTTTATTATCGTGTTATATTTCGTTGTCACTTGAATAAACCATTGAATTGAATTGAATTTATATCATGTTATCTATAGGTAAACTGCCACGGTGTATGGTTTCTTTCAGTGACCCAGTCTCGAGTTCAAATGTTTCATTAAAAAATATTTCAGTCATTCCAGAAATTCAATAAACAATTCCACCAATCACGCTTATTCTAATAAACTCCCAAATAATTTTCAACCTGTCCAAAGCGACCTGGCTGGCAAAAGATGACCTCCCATTTTCATACCTCTTCGAAACTACAGTACATTAGTTTTAGTTAGTATAATTGATTGTTATTGTATTTGCACAAACAATAACCTGAGCGATAAAGCACTACCAAGCTAATGCGAATAGATCAGTTGGCCTATTCGAGTGTATGAGGAGGTCAGTCAGAATTTGACATCCGAATACTGTCCCTTGTACACAACTGACTTGACTTCTTAGGTAAACTGGAGCAAAGTGCTAAGAGGACGCATGTGGGCGCTGAAAACATGGTCAATGTTAGGTTGCGCATCATCGTCAGTTTTCAGTTAAGGTGAGGCTGATATTGTAAGCAATAAAATTGGCAAAGTATTCCTAGCATCAACAAACCCAGTGCAAACCCAAATGCAACAGGTAAGTTTTTTTGGAGCTCTCACAAGTTTCGCAAATGTCATTTAATGTACAGACTCTAATCGTTCATCCTTATTGTCGCCCACACCCCGAAACAACCCTTTCTCAATGTCAAATTATTTATGAGGATAATTTTTACAGGCTCATCAATAAAATGAATACAATAATGGGAGTAGCTTACACATGCCTGAGAAAAATAATTCAAATCCAATGGCAGATGTATAGAATGTAGCCCAAACTTATTTATTTTCTCGCAAAAACCCACCTGAGGTTTTACGCCAACTTGAAGAAAGTTGGGTACGAATTATTGGTTCTGGGAGACAACAGAACACAACATGTGCGAATGCTGAATATTAACATACATTAAAATTCAGAAGATAAATATTACCTTCCAAAGCACTTTATCAAAAGGATGCCTGGGATTATTTCAATGCTCAAGGAATTTGCGGCATTTAGGACTTCTCCGCTCTGGAACAAGTATTAAGGTAAATGCATCTTTAGCAAAAAGATACCTACCAAAATTTCGAAATAAATCCACAACTTCACAATCACTCTCATGTACTCATAGTTTAATGCGGTATGTAAATATATCCGTAATGAAAAAATTACAATTATTATTCTGAAATTTATTTAGAAACAGTTCACAAAGTTTCTGCTAAATTGTCTCGTCAATCGTCTTCAATAAGGTTAGTTAATGGGGAAATGTAAGTGATTGGACTGAAATACTAACCGTAACGTGAATCAATTCCGTGTAGATATCCTATTCTTGAGAAATCTTAAACCACTAGGTAATTAGTTTAAAAATTACGGAACACATCGAATTCAACAAAAACTTACAATAATATCTAATGGAATAATAAATGTGTACAAGGTGTAAAAATGTTAAATTATGAGCGAACGGCCGGTTGAACTGTTACACCATTCTGTTTCGATTACATGTATGTACTCTTTACAACAGTCTAGTTGTCTATCGTAATTTGATTAGAATCGAGTGGTTCCATAAATGTCAGATCAGAGTATATTATATATAAATAAATACCAACATATATGTATGATAATAAATTGCTATATTCTCTGAACTCGGACTTTATTGTATTGTGATAAGTCAACCTGAACATTCATCTTAAAACTCAAATGGAGATAACGTAAAATTACTCTTTTATTGGTATTGTGATTATCTGGCGTAGCGGATTATATAACATTAAACTGGCAAGTGTCAGTGCCAACTTAACCGATCACTGCCCTGTACTGTGGGATCCTGTGACCCGAACCATGAATTTCCAATCTATCCAGTACAAATTAATTTGTATGAACAAATATGGAACTGGTCTCATATTCAATTGTGTTTGGTTGTATATGAATTTAATGTACCGTTTCCGATCGTTAACCGATTCGTCGTAACTAATTTGACCTTTGGCATGAGTCTTGAGACGAAACGAATGGCTTTAATTTAACAACCGGTGTATACTGTTCTCCGTGCTGCATTCAGGAATACTAGTCTAGACTTAAAATATCATAACTATTATATTCTGTATGCTGCCCTTTGTTCGTTAACAACACCAAATATGCCATTTCAATATTTGCAATATCTCATCAAACTCGAACGAAATTTGGTGGGGCAAACTCCTGCTTTTAATACTGTGGTTCCAATGAATATGGGTATGATTGGGATATTACGCTACACGGATAGAATGTCGACAAAAAAGTCTCGATACGGACGGATTCTAAACGTTTGAACGTCTTGGAAAAAATATTATCAAGAAATCCAAGACATAATTTGATATGAAGCCTAAGGATTTTCTGGGTACCCCGATCCTCATCAGAATAACTAATTGAAATTCACAATCCAATAATACAAATTTCTAAATCAGATTCGACAAAATTTGAATTGAAACTAGTAAAGCAAAATTCAGATTGGTAATCATATCACTTGATAAACCTTTTGGAATACAGACGGCAATTTCTCAAATTCATAGTACGCAGTATGAATGTCAAACGCGGTCGCCTTTACACCTTAGAAGATTTAATCGCAATGGCTGAAGGCTATTAAATTACACTGTAATTATTACAGAGATTCATATGATTAAACTCAGCAATAATTCAAATGGTCGGTCAAACAATGTAATGAGTAACTGTAACTGTTTACGATAATTCTTAGTATTAGAGTCCGAAGAATTGTTTAATGAAGGATTTTTTTCTCATTTACGGGGGAAAGATCATCAATATTAATTAAAAAAATAATCGATACATTGTCGTTACGTTACATTCAATTCCACTCCGTAAAACTCACAAAAAAGAGTTTTTCAAAATATTTAAGGTTAAATAGATTTTAATAAATAATATATAATAATGGCTGTTTTGGGATATTTGTATTTCATCACAGCACTTCAGTTTTAAAATATGTTACTGATTGTTAATGCCAGATTTTTATGTTTTTAAAAAGGTAAAGGAAGTCATAATCAGTTTAGAGCTTTCTTCTTTGTTTCTGGAATTTTATGGATTCTTATTTTGTAATTGCTGGCTAATGGCTATAAGTGTTGTGGCGTGTCTGTTAAACTAAAAATAATTAAATAATATACACTGTAGTTCAGATGCAAATAAAAATGTATCACGAAATCGTCAAAAGGTTGACCGATCTTAATCAAATTAAAATAGTATTTTCCATTTCTTGCCATCCATATAATTACTAGACTATAATATGAACATTTCAAATTATTATATTCAAATGCATTAATAAAAATGTGTAAACTTACTTATTTGGACGGATGTTAACAGTTCCTTCTCAGTTTTCAGAAATTGACCTAATTCAGCCTTATTTGTAAAATCTTTGTGTTGGACGGATTATTCCAATTGTAAATGTAATTATGATTATGGAAAAATATTAGCAGATTACTGGACGATTTTGGAAAACAATTCCATAGTTTGCAAAATCCGCTATTAGACTTTCTTTTCTTTCACACGATAACAGGAATGAATGACGTAAGGCACGATGAACCAGAATTCCAATTTTTACAAGAACTTCCCAGACAAGAAAAAATTTTGATTTCGTAATAAAATATAGTATTTGCTGCGTAGTATTTATGTTGACTCACTCACTCCACTGGGTCAAGTTGAGGTCAAGTCACGAATTTAATGTACTTGTCTCATGTATCGAAATGTGATCCGGATTACATATAAAATAACACAACACACCCAACTTTTGACTTTTCCATCTGCCCCATGTGCAGTCTATATGTATGACAGATCAAACTTCATCGGAAATAGTAAACGACACTGCTACTAGTACTAGCAAATTTGTTCGTACCCTACCCATACTGTGTCACAAAAGTTAATTTTTTATCATCACTAATTAAAAATTTAGTTGTAAACAAAAGATAAAAAATAAAATGCGGGGAATGCGTATGTATGTTATGCGAAATGCGTGCAAGGCGTAAGATCACATTCTATAAATCTTTTATTAAAGAGAAATTGACTCAAGAGAGTTTGTTGTTTTAATTTGAATAATACTACATATAATAATAATTAAATTTCTATCTGTCTGTCTCTTGTAGTATGTCTCTCAAATGAATGCCATACCTTTACGACTTTTTGGCTTATTTGACTGCCTATTACTATATGGAACAATGCGCTGGTTTTTTCTCAACAGCTCCAACAATGCAGGAGTGTTAAAACAGATAGGATAGGAGGCAAAATAGGCAGGTGAAGTTGGGACCATATAGAGTGGACAAAATATACATGATTACAGGTAAAATCCTTACATATACAAGCTAAAGGGTAACAAAAAATTACAGGTAAATCTTATCTTCCGTTCCTTTAAACCTTACATGAGGATACAACCAAGATTTTAAACCTAGTCTGTACAAAGGAAACATTTGAGGCAGAAATAATATACCTAGAAAACATGGTGGACAACATACATATCTGAGAGATAATACTGATGTGCAGTACTACTCTATATAGTGTAGAGAAGAAGAATCATAAAATATGTACGTACGTAATATACGTGAGAATTTTAGGTGTGGGAGTTGAAAATTTAGAAACCTTAAATCGAAAATTATTACATTTTATGAGACACCCTTGAATCGGTGGGAAATTTTTAAAACGATATGACACTTGCGGCTGGACGCTACTGTGGACGCGCATGCTCCGACACAGGTGCTGTTGTGTCCGCCATTATTTTATCGGTTCTAGAAGTATTTTCATCTTATTTGGTCATAAAATTGTTATTATAGAAGATATTTGCACCCAAAATCAATTTTTAAGAAACAATAGATGACCCAGGATAGAATTTCCTTGTCGAATTTTGCACATTCTTTTCAACCAAAATCCCGTAAAAAATTGTATAATGATAAGACTTCGTTATAATGGCATAAATTGTTGTGATATTCTTACAGGATATACTGTAGGCATTCTCACGCCAACAAGAGCCTAACATGTATGTAAGGTATGCTCTAAAATGTTATTACATGGTTTTGTCTCGTGTCCTTTATTGTTTTACCAAATGTGTGGATTATATGGGTGTGTGGATTTGGATTATAGGTATGTACTTTTTTTTATAACCACGCATGGTTCAACAAATATGCGAAAGTGATTATAAAGAAGAATGACTGTTTTATGATAGCACAGTACCTACATGTTAAATATAGAACTAATGAGTAATTGGTTATTCCTATTCCATGTACGCAAAAATCGTAAACGTAATGGGCCATGTGTAATGTGCACATGCATGGGTGCCATTCTATTCTACTATCTGCAAGCTTTAGGGTACACTTTAAACGGATACAGGTCCTTAACCAGTCTTGGAGAAAATACTTTAAAATAATGGTTTCTTTGTATTTAAGAACAATATCGAAATTCAAGTTACTGTAATAATTTTTTTTTAAAAAAAGTAGTACAACAATACCTGAAGTACAAGTTATCCCAAGATATTTTTCTGAACCGAAAATGTACGGAGAGCGAAGAAGAATCCCTGTCCCAGCTGACGCCAGGAAGCCCTGCAGTTAGCCCTTGTTTCGAAAATGAAAATAAATCCCTTAGACCAAAGCAATAAACAATCAGTAAGGTCGTTTGCCTATAAACCCACACTTTTAGATTTGTCATCCGAGTATTTCGTACTCTGTTCAGGGAACATTTTTTAAACTACATGTTCATACAAGCTTATCAATCACACTCCACTCGGCTCACTTAGGAAAATATTTGTGTAATCAATGGGATATGCAATAAATGCAGGCGTTGCAATTTTGTGTTCTGGAATGGATTAATCCCAGATATGGTGATTTCATAGTTTATGATTCCAACTACAAACGAACTGCTGACGACACAAAATAAATAAACCAGATCGCATGAGGGATACTATACTTGTTTTAAGTTATAAACAAAATGCTAACGAAATGTAAATGTAATATACGTAATGCACAGGGTGATTAATAAATTTCTACCTCAAGATTTGGTAAATTCTATTCCTATACATAAATATTAAGAAGAATCATTCACGGCGGTGAAAAGTGACCTCTCACTTTATATACCGGCCGATATACGCGAGAATTCCCGGAGTAAACTTTTATCTACTGATGCCTTTATGTGGGAAATTGGGCCTCGACTGCCTCTAACTTTGACCATTAGTTGGTCATTTCGTCTGAAAAAAATTGAGGAATATGTTATCGATTTATTGTATTGCTGGATGCGTGAATGTTGTCAGCGTATTTGATTACAGAACAGTTCAGAAATATTTTGAAACACCCTGTTGAACTCAAATACAATATGCAAACACAAGTTTTGCAAATAAAATTGCAGATTGCATTTCTGCTGAATTTGTTCCGCCAAATTCATTTTGAGAACAAAATATAAAAATGACTGCCTTTTTCGTGTTGTTTTGTTGCAAATTGAAAAGAAACTTAAATAGTCCGTCTGTCTATTCAACTCAATTCTACATTTCATTGTTCAAAATAATACACGGTGCAGTGCAGTACCGTAACAAGCTTTTTCCGCTAAGTCGCCGCACCTGAGCGGTACACATTTACACATGCAAGACGGTCGAATCGTGCAATTTATTATGGGAAATGCACTCAATATAAATTGATGCGTAGAAATGTACATTAGTGTACTTAAATCACTCCTTCTCATGTTGAGCAAATAATGCAATAAAGTTTATTTCGGACTTGTACTTATTTCCACGAAAGCTCATAAATATACAAATCTCAGAAACACTAGGACAAGTTTATTACATTAAATTAAAAGAGAATTTGTGAAATAATATGGGCGAGCCGCAAATATATAGAGCACAAGCCAACCAGGCTTTATTGACGAATTTAAGACGCTTTGCTAAAATTAAAGCAAAGGGATGACATACCGTTACAAGATCTTTCCTGATCGTACTTTTGCATAAAGATTTAAAATTGAGATTTTAAATCAGGGGTGTCTCTCCGACGCATTAATTTTCTACTGAACAAGTTTAAAACGTCCCCGATAACATTAGCTAACCTGTCTGCCACTTAGAAATCCCGACTTTTTCAAAAGGTTTTATCCCATAAATCGGACACCACAGAACTAGAGACTTGCGTTCTACATATTTATGCACAGCAGCCTGTACTAGTGATACCGAACAAACTACATAAGACCATCCCCGATATATGATCACTGAAAACTGAGAAAATGTTTCGCATACGACTTCACCGTTTGACTTTATGTTCAAATTTATATCAGATTTCTGAAACTCTGGCCTGTTTTTCTAAGAAATCCATTTTCAATTCAATGAAGTTTATATCTAAAATATATCTGCCGTTCCGAAAACAACGGTGGAATATGTGTGTCATTGCAACTTTGATCAGGCATAATAATTAAAAAACATTGCTTCACGGCCGAAGTTATCGTGACTGAAACTTCGCGTAATCCCCAGGGTCCATGCTGGATGCAAATAATTTCAGCTAACGCTGAGCAGTCTTGGACACTGAAACGTGTATGTCGGAATCGAAACTAACCTAGAGGAAAGGAGTTGAGTCGGAAAACATTTCCGACGACTATATTAGATGTCTTCTCTGGTCAGACTATTCGGCATTAACTGTTTTAAACAAACGCACCGTTACGTCGCGTTATGTTACGTTTCGTCAGTTCATTGAAAAGTGAACAACTCTGCTCACTACCATCGGAGAGAGTCGGTAATTGTTCGTAGTCAGTTCAATGTCCAAAAACCATATACCTAAGTTAGATTGTTTAAATTGGACAGAAAATCAATTAATGTAATAAATCTGAAGAAAAATATTCTTCGAAAACAATTAACCTGATTAACTTACATTAGAACAGTACTAAAATCGGAAAGCAACCTAGGGTTAGAAGTAATTGTGGATTTTGTATTCTTCACACGAAATGAATATGCGCATACAATTTCTACCCTGCGATATCTTACGGAAACTTATTTCTGCTTCGATTAGTCATTAGTCCATTTACAATTGATTATAGTTGCAATAGATTCATAACGATTATAAATGGGTTCTGATGAAATTAAACAAATATGCATGGTCGTAATTGTAATTGAGATTACAAACTAGCATATCGTACCGTAGCAACGTAAACGTGTTTTGCAGCAAACAAACCAGTCGACAGGTCATGTAAGGAAGGCGACGAAACGCGACTAACGAACGAATTCAAGAAAATTAATTTATTTGGAATTTGGAATTTCTAAATACGAAATACACATAACACAAGACAACTCAAAGTACTGACTACTGGACGTATTAACCCGTGACGGTTTTTCTGGAAGAGTGAACGATGCGGAGGTCGGATAATCGTGACGGAGGCAGAACGCCGACTGGAAGTGGCCGTCGCAAAAGGAGTTCTCGCCAACCTTCTGCTTCTCGAACGGATGACTCAACTGTAAGTGATACCGTGTTCTTTTAGTGATTGAATTGGTAAAAGACGATGATGTGCGGTACGGTCAAAATAGAGTTCAAATCAAGGGTTTGGTACAGTGTTTCCCAGTAAAACGTTTCGTAGGAATTTTTGTGCCGTAGTGTCTCAGTAATATTGGCCCAGGAATAGGCCATGAATAACAACCAGACGTTAGTTAAATGAATTGTCAAGTGAAGTCCAACAGAGTATTGTTCGGGAATTTTATCGGAATTTTAGGAATTTAGGATACCATTTTTTCCCATCTATTGTGGATGTCCTCTCGTACAGAACAAACTACATAAGACCGTCTCCCATACATGATCAGTGAAAACTGAGAAAATGTTTGGCATCATGCGACTTCACCGCTTGACCTGTATGTTCAAATTCAAATCGGATTTAATACATAAATACAACTCCGGTCTGATTTGCTAAGAAATTCATTTTCAATTCAATGAAGTTTAGCTACATCAAAACCGGAACTAACCATATATCGATTCAGACAGAAATCAAAATATAGCTTCCGCTCCGAAAACAACGATGGAATATGTGTGTGATTGCAACTCCGATCATGCATAATAATTCAAAGAAACAAAACATTGATTCACGGTCGAGGTTACCGTCTATGTCGTAGTCGAAACAACCTAAACGAAAGGAATTGAGTCGGAAAACACTTTCATATTTGCATATCTGGCGATTATTTACTTTTTTGGTCAGACTATTCAGGATTAACTGTTGTAAACAAAGGCACCGTTACGTCGCGTTATGTTTCGTTTCGCCAGTTGATTGAAAAGTGATCCGCTCTGCTCACTACCATCGGAGAGCGAGTCAGATATTGTTCGTAGTCAGTTAGATGTCCAAAAACCATACAAATTTGACTGTTGGTTTAAAATGGACAGAAGTGAGATAAATGTAATATATAAATCAGAATAATTAAGAATATTTTTCGAGTACAAGTAACCTGATAAACTTACATTAGAACAGTACTAAATCGGGAAGCAGGTGAGATGCAATGGCGGATTTGTATTCTTGACACGAGAGGAGTAAGCGTGAACAATTTTTATTCTGTGATCTCTTACTGGAACCTATTTTTGCTTCGATTTGTAATTCTACAATTGATTCATAACGATTAAAAATGGATTCTGATGAAATTAAACAAATATGCATGGTCGTAATGGTAATTGAGATTACAAACTGGCATATCGTACCGTAGCAACGTAAACGTGTTTTGGAGCAAACAAACGAGTCCGTAAGGAAGTCGACGTAACGCAAATAACGAAAGAATTTGAGAAAAGTAATTTCTTTGGAATTTCTAAATAAAAAATACACATAACACAATACATTACTCAAAGTACTGACTACTGGACGTATTAACCCTTGACGGCTTTTTTGGAAGAGTGAACGATGCGGAGGTCGGATAATCGTGACGGAGCCAGAACGCCGACTGGAAGTGGCCGTCGCAAAAGGAGTTCTCGCCAATCTTCTGCTTCTCGAACGGATGACTCAACTGTAAGCGAATGTCATTTACCCTTTTCTTTCGGTGATTTAAAAGGTGAATTAAGACGATGATGGGTGGTACGGTCAAAATAGAGTTTAAATCAAGGGTTTGGTACAGGGTTCTCCAGTATAACGTAGGGGTTTGTATGCCGTGGTATGAGAAAATCAGAATAATGTATTGACCAAAATTGTAAATATCAAAATTGTAAATGTCAAATATCGGTCAACCTCAAATTGACAACGTTTCGCGTGGCCAACTGGCCAATAGATAACTCATTTCTGAAGTGCATATCAAGGAAACTAAAGCGTTCATGCAGTCCACGTAAAAGCAGACATGTTGTGCCAAACCTATGAGCGTTTCAGCTCCATTTGTAATCCCCATTATTTCCGCCTGGCCGAGGCATATTTCCCCAGGGGTGTACATGGCTTTAGCAAGTGGTTTGTAGCTGGGCCGTAAACGCTGATTCTAATATAGATGCTGTAACAGCTAACAATTATAAATTATAACACTCTTTCCACGATCGAGAGTCCCTATCTTTCTGCTATTACTCGCTAATGTCATTTTATTATTTCGTGTGTTGTAATACTCCCGGCAGAGTGTTTTTGACCCGACAAAATGTCGACTGAATTTACCTGGAGTTTTCTGGAACACGAACTTAAGCTTCGCGGGCTGTGACGACTATTTTTGGAATAATAGCAAGCGCTTTCGAAGCCGCTTAAGCTTTGAGAATTGGGTCAAATGGAAACGCGGCGCCAATTTGTGTCGATTCACACCGTGTAGGTAGGGTTCCTAACTCCAGGCTCTCGAATTATTAGTGTCCTGAAAATTATGAGATAAGAATTATTGCATATACTATTGAGTCAGACATATTTGAGAGACCAGTGCGGATATGCAGAAATTTGCCAGGGCTAAGGTATGTAAGGAAAGGTTATGCAAACAATTTTTTTGAATGCATAATTATTACCTCCAAAATTCTTGCGATTGCGGAAGCAAAAACTAGTTGGACGGGGAGAGAAGTCTGCGGGGAAAAATCCGCCAGGACCCCAAATGTCCCGAGAGGTACAATTTTCTTACGACTCTCTTAAAAAGCTGGCTGACTTCAATGATACGATCAAATATATGATCAGACCGGAAAGAACGCCGCGCATCCCTTAGGCAAAAGTTGGCAGTTACGGATTTAGCTGCATTATTTGATATGTTCAATCGTTGTCCTTTGGAAGTTTTACGAAGGGTCCGCCCCGAAAATTATAACAATATACCCGCTAGAAATACACGGGCCAAATGCTGTTTGTTAGGCCTTATGAATCTGTGACGATTCATGATATCACGAGGTGCGTTTCTTGGCTCGTGTATTTCAAGCGTCTAAAAGGTCCAACTTTTCGGGATATGACCTTCACAAAAGTCAGAAAGTGTACCGCTACAACATTTAAAATGCAGCAAAACCCAACTGCGTACTATTTGCCTAAGGGACTGTTGCGATCCTTCCCTAAATTTGACTAATTTTTTCTTATACAAAATCGTCAGAAGCGCGAGAAAAACTTGGGAATTGAAGTGTATTCTTTTATACTTTCTAAAAATCCGAATGTTTCTGCACCTCTCGTTTGTGCTGTGAGTTTCGAGTATATAATTTCTTATCAAATCTATAAATTATTAAATGACTGTCTGATTTTCTTTCTTTCCTGGGTGTTTGAAGTTCGGGTGTACCCGACGCGGACTTTTCACGACATTATTTCTACCTAATACCTAAAGTCTTCAGATTTCTCGATGAACATTATTAGTAACCGTACCAATTACTTCGTCAATTTTTCGAAATTAACAGCTTATGTTATAATTGATTGTACGGATTTAATTTCCCATGAGAGTTTATTCCAAGCTACCCTAGCAACTCGCCATCACCAGTACCAGAAAGCAAACTGTCCGAAAACCAAGCTAGACAGACAAAAGGGACAGACAGAACAGCGAACAAAGTTCAGACACTGCCCAAAGAAATATTGACATTTTTCATGTATAAAATACAGGTTTTGATACTTAAAGTTTGACAAGGAATATTGCAGTACCCAGACCCGAACCTGACCTGACCGACGACTGTCCAGGATGTCAAGTAATAAAAGTTTCCGAGGAAAACAGGAGGTAATACTTTCGCGGAACCCAGTTCACATATCGCTACAAACAATTTTTCTTGGCGCAAAAAAGGTTATAGCTTTCCATCGGTCAAGGAATTGACGTTCTTTTTTAAATAATTTCCATTATTTGTGGCCCAATACTTAGAAATACTATTTTCCATAAACTTATGGCATTCTTTGTACAGACAATTGTGGTCTAAATATAGTGGAATTGAGTCTAAAAGTGTCCTGGATTCGCAGTAGTAAAATGACTATTTCTCTGAAATAGCAGGTTTTGATCAATTCTAATATGTCGGTAATAAATCTTTATGATCACAAAATCGGGAAGCGAAAACGTTGGAAATGACGAACGGGATTAATCTTTCTGGGTTAATTGCGGGACGCGATTATTATAAAAGTGGTTTATGACTAATCGGTGGAATGGTTTTTTACTCTACTTCCTAGGTTGACCTTGAAGTGCCAGAATCATCTAGGAGGATCCGCACCTTGACTGGGACAACCCATACGCTTGAGCCGATAAAGGTGCTCCCTCCGAGGATTTCGGCTGGTTCCTTCAGAGGATGGCAACAGGAATGCGATACCGATGATGACGATTATAATGTGGTCACAGAGATTAAAAAACCACCCGTTAACGTGAATGGTGTGCCTGAAATCCCATTCTTTGTTCCAACTGATCAACACGTGGCTATGAGCAAAATCAATGACTCTTGGATTTTGAGTAAGTTGTCAAAGTGTTTTCACGTGGACCAGAAATAATAATATTATCAATTTTATTTCTTAGCCGACAAAGATCTTTCGAACAACTTGATTTCTGCCAATTTGCGTCGGTCCTTCAGCTTGGCCGAGAATCCATTCTCAGATGCCTTGTTCTTTATAGTTCACAGTCGTGATTTCCGCGGAGAAAAGGTTCCTGGTTCTTTGGCTCACAAAAGTAATTGACTAGTTACAGTTTTGAGGGAAGTACTCTGGGTAGGTTTAACAGACCGGTTTGGCTACAAAATGCGTGCTGATTCACTTATGATTGGATGACCAGACGTGTGTAGCCGATATATTTTGAAAAATGTACTTATTTCTTTGTGACCATAAAAGTGGCCAAGGGGGAAATATTTTGTCTACATGTTGCAGCCCAAACAACCGGTACGAATTTGCGTGAAACCAACCTGTTGAGATATACTCGGGGCACCTCGCTCATAAATAGAAATCCATCATAACTATGTTCGAATATCGGTTAAGCAAAATTTTATGTTCTAGTTGTAGCCGAATTAAAGCAATGGTTGATGGAATGGAGAATCGTTGATATTCAAACCAAGTGTTTGACGCCTGAGTTGCAGATTGCTGCGTTCATGATCGTGACTTTACAAAAGGCACCAGATTTGATTGGCATCGTCTGTGATGTTTTTCGATTGGACTTGATTCGTGGTCAGCTCGGCAAACCAATCCTGGAACTTTGCCGAGCCAGAAAGTACACCGAGGTAACGAAAGCTTCATTCATAGAGGGCTTTAGATGACAAACAATAGCTTATGTCATGGTCACGGCCTCAAGGCTTCGTTTTGTATCGACGCCATGTAATTTCTCTTTAAGCGATAACTGGTGACATCGCATACTGATACTAAAGGAATGCCGCAATATCATCTCCATGAACAAATTCAATCCAATTCTAATTGACAGGCTTGCCACGTTGCCACCTTTGCGGATGTAACTATTGGGATTTGCGTCCATGATTTTGTACTTCCATTGCTTCTTCAAGACATGGAGATTGTGACGAGTGCCTATTTGGCCGATCATGTTGACACCCAAAGAGAGTTGTTGACCTTTTTCGAAGAAATTAAAATGAAGAAAGATATTTACAGGGCTTTGAAAGATTACGTATTGTAAGAATACATTTGATTTGTGTTCTGTTTAATATTTATTGGTTCACATACAATTTTACAACTTGTACTATACTTTTTGGAAGGTCTCACAATATCGAAGGGTACAAACCGGAAAAGTTGGAGAAAAAACAATTTGACAAAATGTGCCTTCGATTTAACACAAAATACCGGAGTTGTTTGGATGGATTTAAAATAGATGACGGAATAGATGTGGTGGAGATTCCATTCCGGAGTCCTTTGCAGGGAAATTCTCTCAAACCAAATGAGAAAGACAAAACAGATGTGAATTGGAATGCAGTTCTTAATGCGAACAATAATATTCCCGGACCCACTGCATTCCAGTCGATTGCCGGTAATACATATTTCTCATTTTAATTTTTTATTTACCCACTAAAGTTTATTAATATTATAATACAATTTTTGATTAAATCTTTCCAGCATTCGAAAAATTCGCAGCTGCACAAAAATTGAACGGTGAAGGGATCAAAACCATTTTCACTGGAGTACACAAACCTGACGCCTGGGAAACTTTGAGCAGTTCATCATCAGAATTTAACTTTGAAGATAGTATCTCAAGCAGTGCTTACAAAGTGGCAGTTAGCAAGGACAAATTCTTCATGTTCCACAGTTCTGAGGAAGTCAGGATTTTTACGCAACACCTGATGGCAGCCCAGACTGTCCGCAGACAACGTTCTGGACGATCCGATGATTATTTGGTGGTCACCATTGACGCCAAGTGGAATATTTATGGGACTTTGCGACGAGGGATTTCTTTACTTGCGATTGGTCTCGTGGATGAAGTGTATATCATTGACCTTTTCCGTCTTCAAGAGTCTACAAAACGTTCTACTGATGCGTGGGAACTCCTCCGAGTCGCCCTCTTCATGAACGCGGTCAGTTTTTCTGCTCAAATTTGTATTCTAAGGGATGTTCATTAATTATATAATTCTCATTATCGCTTCCCAGGGAATTGTGAAAGTTGGATATTTTCATCAAAAGGTCATCGCTGCTCTCGCGAAGTCCCATCCAACTTGGTCAAACTTGGAACACGAGTTCAAGCTATACGTCGACCTTGGCATCGTGGCCAACGTTTTAATCTCAAAGAAAATTAATATTTACCCAAACGTTTCCGCCCAACAGGAAGGAGGTATTTATTTGTGTTTCAAACAATTGATATAAAGTCTTCACTCCATGTGCCCTTGCTGAAGTGAAAGACGAACAGATTCGTTATTAGTTCTACAAAAGTTCTCTTGGTTGATCCTTTGGAAATATTATACTTTTTCTTTAGGGTTCGGAATCGGGGAGTTAGTCCGCATTTCCTTCGGGAAACAGTTGGACCGACCCTCATACATGTCAAATTGGGAACAGCGTCCATTGTCCAAGCTGCAAATTTATCATACCGCCATGGATTCCTTTGTTCTCTTCGATATTTTGAATTCCATGAACAAGCGCTGCACGAATCACAAGATCGATTTTGAGAAAGTGGTAGTTGAGTCCCTGAGCCCTAATCCCTCCTTGATTCCCTATCCTGGCTATTTTGATATACCTGGCCGTACAAAGATGTTTCCAGGCAAAGGTCGTTACAACCATCCCGTCGGTCCTGAAACCATCCAAGTCGTGTGTGATCCAGCATTAGGAAGTAAGTCAATCATTTCGAGTTTGAATATGAAGGAATTCACGGTTTTCATTCATTTTCTAAGAATTGGGACAACAACTTCGAGCTATTGGAATGGATTGCTTGATTCCAAGCGACGATGCAGCCTGTATGAATTGCATTAAATTAGCTCAACGCGATATCCGTTCCTTGGTTATCACTCCCGACGTCTGGGAAGACGTTAGTATTTCATTTCACAATAATCATGTCGTTTTTAATTATTACATCACAATTAATTATGATTATACTGGTTTAGTTGTACGATATAATGGCCATAGACAAATGCTGCGTACTTCAGACTACTACGGTGATCGATCGTTTGGAAGAAATCATTAAACATTACAATGTTTATGTCAATGACGTGGATCTTTACACACGGTGTCAAGTGAGTCATGCTTTTCTTTAGAAATAGAAATTAAATTTTACGTTGAACACAATTTAATTTGGTATTTATCAGGTGTGCAACTCAAATCGATTCCTTGCTGTCCGAAATGGGACTATGCAGCGTTTGGTGAAAAGGAACAAACGTAAAGTTGACAACAATCTGGTGGAACCGGATATTCATACACGGATCCCACGTTGTGCTGAACGTTTGTTACCATTCAAAAAATGGGTTTTGATTCCAGAATGCAAACTGAAGATCAAGGACGCGAAGAATATTCGCACTTCTTCAGGTTTGTATTATTCACTTGTCTAATAATTTATAGTAGCATTTATTTGCCATTATTATTTTCGTATTATTTTGTAGGGGCACCCATTATTCTTCAGTTCTTAACCCCAACTCAACTGGAGAATGTTGCAACGTTCATAATTTGTGATAACTGTGGGCAAATCTACTTGGATGAGTCTGTCCACGAAATTGCCATTGAACCAAAATTTGCTTTGAAAATACTCCAATCATCGACATCACGGTTTGGTCTTCATCCAACATTTGAAGACAAGATTTTGGAAGCCGCCAATCAAAAATCAGATCGCAAATCAAAAAAGTCCTCTCTTCGACCAGGGATGACTGCCCCCGCTACTTACCGTCGACGCGGAGCTTATGATTTTTAAACTTTAATCACTCTGAAGCTCTGGAAAGTTTCAGACAGGAGCCAAGCATTGTAATGAAATAAATATTGACTAAATCTTCTCTAAATTGCTTCAAAGAAAGAATCACAACACATGTATTGACAAACTGTGAAAGAATTAAATCCGATTTATAACTTAATCCACGTTTAAAAAATTATTTTCAGTGAGCCCGAAAACTGGCCGAATCTATTAATGTCTTTTCGACCTAATCTAGGTTTCAAGCAATCGGCGAGCTCTGTGATAATTTCAAGCCGTATCCTGTGTGCAGTCGTGACTTAAATTTTAGAGGACACAAGTAATATTTATTTTAGGCTGAATTTAACATAGAATTACTGAGTAAATCCTAAGACTCAGAAAAATATTATCATAAGTAACAGCCCAAGTTCCGGTGAATTTGAATTGACGATGTTAAAGATAGGGCGGAAAGACGCGGATGATGTTTATTTTTATGAGGATACGTGAAGATATGCTTTGAGTCACAATTAAACATAGCCGCCGACATAATTTGCTGTTGGAACTTGGAAGAGATATGGCATTACTCATAGGGTAAGGTATCCGAATACGCCCCACATATATCTTGAAAAATATACTGTCCACGTGACACCCGCCAACTCCACAATGGCAGTGGGTCGTATTAGGACACCGGGCACATTAGGGAAGCTTACCCTATTTTTTCCGTCATATACAGCCATAAGTTCCGTTCATAACCATAAATATTGTCGGTGAAATAAATATTTTGTGCTGCCCGGTCTATACGAGTGAGAAATCCGAATCCCTTAGAGTGCATATATAGTTTTGTATGTTTTTATATTTTAGAACAACTAAAATTAAAAATAATACCGTTAGCCGCAAATTACTTAATACTTTTAGTCCATATGTAATCATTTCAATAAAATTTCATTATTTGTTAAATTGTAACACCCAATCTCAATCCCGGGACCTGGCAATCCAAATGTGCTCTTACTTTGCCGTGCTTTGTGTATCGATTTTGCGCTTCGGTGTGATCTCCTCCTGCAGCGCATTCAATCCTCCAATTGATGGCCTTAGTCGTGACACCAAATTTACCGTCTGCAACTCCAGCAACACTGTGGACATAACCTTCCAGAACGAAAATGCCGAGTCCCAAGAAAGTTACTCATCCGAAGCGACGAGATCTGGAGATCGAATCCATAGAACATGGTTTGTAATTAAAACACCACGATAATTGCATGTAGCCTCGTCCAAAATAGAATTGTCCGGAAATGTCACTGTCCGGAGTACGATAAGGGCGTGGACATCCATCTTCTCCGTAGGAAATCTGCATGCCAATTCTCGGTCAAATTTTAGTCCACCTGATTCTTAAAATATATTTGCAAACCACAATGCAGCTTCCTGGGTTGTATTGATGAATCCATGTGGTAAGCCTTCTATAAAAGCGTTATACTGGTCCACACTAGGCTTTGGAAATCCATTAGTGGTGGCGGCATTTTCAAATTGCTTTTGACTGATATTAACTTCAAAAACAAAACAGAGGAATTAAAAACATTTAATGGAACAGACAACATTTAGTTTAGGTCTTAGCGTGGCGTGCTTATCGAACTGATTTGAACAAGTCCTCTCGGCAAAATTTTTTTACCCCCCCCCCCTCGCCGATTGGGCTGAAATTTCTTTTGGTAATTCCCAACCCCATGGGGACTCTCAGAAAAAGAATTTTTTTTCGCGGAACCGCCATCTTGGTCGCCATTTTGAAAATTCTAAACTTGCTCCGATCGGGCTGAAATTTTTGTTGGCGACACTTGAGGACATCCCAAGGTCAACTGCATGAACGCCGGACGGCCATTTTGAATTCAGCCATCTTGAATGTGAATCTCAGAACTGAGGGATTAAAGTACAAAACAAACGACCGTAACAACATGAGCCGACCAGAACGTGCGCTCGGCCGAGGCTGCCGTAGAACCTCCATATAGCAATACTGTTTCGAAATTTTTACGATTCAACCTCAATCGTACGTTTTGTAGCTCTCAACCAAGGCTTTCCAACGCCGGATCCTCCAGCTCTTTCCCACTTCCCACTGGTTGTCGAACTGAGGAAAACCGAAAACAGGATTATAAGTATTAATGGTATAGGGTGATGGTATAAGATCATACAAATAAAACTTGATTTTAATAACATTATTGCGATTTGATGATTTTGATGGTACGAGGAAATGGCTTATATTAACAAAAACTTGAAATAAAATGTTATGATTTTATAATATTAACATGTAACATTAAATTTTTTTCGTCATTAACACAATATAATAA
>JAQFYE010000285.1:0-42251 GCA_034694305.1 Protaphorura glebata | reverse complement strand
TCCGTCTCAACCATTAACCACACCCTCTCTCCATACCCTCTCGCCCAATCCAAAGAACCTCTCAACTACTCCCTTAATACTTTTTCCACGGGCTTTCCCACAGACGCGACTGTTTATTATGGTAATACAGTGGTACCGGCCAATTTTGCTCGCAAATTGGAATGTACACGATTTTTGTGCTCAAGCTGGCTTGGTCATGGTAAGGAAGGGGATTAATGTACCTTAATCTCATGTCATCCACTATGTACTAACAGACTAAGTTGTAGGTGGGTAATTTGATTCCGTAACATGGTACTGGTACTGACGTAAAAAAATATCCCGTTAGAAGACAAGACTCAATCTGTTGTTGTTTCATTGGGAATGCGAATTTGGAATTCTGCGTGCCGGATTGCTAATGCAGTTGCTACAAGTGTGTAGACTGGGCCAGACGTCGGTAATATTTGGATTTCACCTAACAGATTATTTTTTTTGGAATAGTACTACTACCGGTTGATTCCGGTAAATTGGAAGGTGATTGTGAACTATGTGAAGGCAGCCGTGATTGCGATTGCCAAATCGATAAGTCTTATGTAGGTTTTAAGTTTAGCATTGGTTTTATGGCAAAAGCTTGATATTTGACTCACTAATTGTTTGCTTGGATTTAACACGGACGGATAGACTGACAGGGTAGAGATGGAGAACTGATAAAGTGGCATTTCCGGTCTTTCTTTCTTTCTCTTTAATGGTTTTGATTACAAACTTAGTTAGTTTGTTCGTTGGAGGTGGATGTTGGTTTTTTACATTGTTTATTTAGCTGCAGAGGTTAGGTTAGTGTCATGTCGTGTGACTTGGCATACTAAAAGAGTTAAAAAATTCCGGGTGAGTGACTCGTTGGTTGTCAGCAAGAAATTGCTGGTGCGTTTGACTTTAGGACTTGGATTATGATTTTTGGTTTTGGTTTGTGGAAGTGTAGTTGGATGGAACTCGGAATCCTGTAACGTAGAATCGTCAAAATTGGCCCAATTTGCTCGTGTTTCTTGTGGATTTGAAGAATATGCGTTTTGAAGTTTTTCTCTGAGTGTTGCCTTTTGTTGAAAACTTTTTGAAGAACCAAGTTTTAACATACTATGTTTTTTGACGAACGTGCACTGTGTGGTGGTGGTTGGTAAAAGTGAAGAGTTTTGAGGGTTTTTTCGCAATTCGCCTTATCAGAGTGCCTCGAAGGACCGTAAGTTATAAAGTGGATGTTTTTTATAGTTTCTCTCATGGTCCTGGTTGGTACATGGGTCCTATCTCTTATGTTTTAGTTTTTATATCTTTTCCAGATGAAGAATTTGAGTTTTTGATTCACTGGAGTGTGGCATGGAGTAGTGCTATATTTCAGTTTTTTCTAGGGCTAGGTGAAGTTGGTTCTGAAACGGTAGTGGTAGTCGGTAGTACTCGTAGATCTTCATTCCACTTTGGACCATAGGGAATTGGATTTCTCATGAATTGGAAATAAGGAGGAGAGATAAATGTGCGAACTTGTGTCTTGTGGTTTGGCTTTAGTTTCAGAAGTCTGAAGAGAACTGTTTCTATTTTTGCTGTCAGGTTCATAGTATAGTTCAATAGGCAATAATTGTACAAATCAAGTGGACTTATGATATTTTGTATCACTGAGCCGTGGCAATTTTATTTAGAATTGAAAGCGTGGAAAAAGTGTTCAAGTTTCTTGAATATAATTGAATTACACTGGATCGAGTTGAAATTCCAATATTATTTCTGTCTGATTTTCTATCTTTTTGATGGAATGAATCATGGCGTAAATTCGTTTGCATATTCTGTGTTAATGTGTTCTAATGTTAAAAATATACTTGGATAATTACATGTATATTTTATTTACGGTTCGTTCATAAAATAAGTCGCACCTATTACGTGATGCGTAGTTTCGTAATGGTAGACTAAATTGACGTCATACTCCGTTTTCTACGGAAAATGTCAACACCAATTAATTCTTCCGTTTTTCGGATAAAAATTGTGTGGGTTGTATGCGACGTGAACTTTTTTCGGTACAATAAATAACGGTTTCGTGATAAGGATAACATGTTACAATTAATTCTACATTTTATCTTCACGAAAGTCAGTTTTTTCTAACTATCTGGTCTGTGGTGTGGTAACATGTCGACGGCAATTATTCAACGTCAACACTTGTTCGATTTTCACTTAATTTGTAGTGCTCTAATAGCAGTTGAGTTTGATTAGAAGTGATGGGAACGTATCTACTATCTATGGATAAAAGACGTTCATTAAACTCGTCCGACAAGTAGTCCTCGTCAAAGTCATTTTGTTTTTATGGAGGGTAAACTTAATGGCTTGTAAACGTAAATATAAATGCGTAATAAACAGGTTGAACTATGTACAGTAGAGAATAATAAACTAGTGAACAAATGCTGCGACTAACAATTTTAGTAGGTAGCTGGTAGCTCTGCCATGAAACGAATATTTTAATTGTATGTAAATTATTTATAGAATGGTTTAACATAAGATTTGAGTACAGCGAAAGTCAAAAATGTTAAAGAAAGACATACATTCAATTATAAAAACCTAACTACCGTTACTTTATTAATGTCAGCTTGGTTTGGCTACCATAATTCTAATTACTGAACTTATCATTTGGCACGTCTGAAAGTAATTTATTTGTTTACTTTTCACAAAAACGCTGATGCTTCAATTTATCCAAGATAAACCATTTTACTGGTTCAAATGTTTATATTAAAGTGAAATTCGATTTTCATTTGGCTCTTGTTTTGACATATTTGTTTTTGTTTACTGTGCGTATCATATCATATTACAGTTTAAAATGAAAGACAATCAAATGATCGTACCTATACACATTTCTTAATTTTAAAGTTTTATAATTAATGGTTACACTCTGAGTGACACTTAATTTAGATTACAAGCTCAAACAAGTAGTTATTTGAAACGTTGTTTTAGCAAAGGTTGAATGGTCGATTAACGTGTTGTGGTCAGGTTTTTGATTTTCTACGCCTTTGTATCATAAAGTTCGCAAGATTACACGCATGTTTTAATAAGTTGGTGAAAGATTTATGAAGGAACGATGTGATGGTCGGTCATGTTGACTTGTATAGTGACGTTGAGAAAAATGCATTAGAGGAGATGTTGCTCGATGTCGTAATGATATAGTATTATTACTTGGACTTCAATGTGTGCGTGAGCTGCCTGTTGAGTTAGATGACGTTTGGATTGGATAAAAGGAATTGGAGCAAAAACGTGATCATAGACATGAATTTGGTCCATTATATGAAGAGGATCCGTGTATAAAGGACCCACGTGGAGATCTAAAGGATTTGTGAATCGAGATTCTTTTTGTATTGCTTCAAAATGAAGGATATCTATTTCGGGATTAGTTAATGAACTATGTATGATGTTGATGTAGCTGTGTTATTCCAAAAATAACTCAGGTTCATCATCCAAATAACAATAAAGGCTCTTATTGAGTTCGGGTGTGTGAGTGTTACAAGATTCCGAAAAGAGACTGCTCAAATGATGCGAGCACGATTTGGCGTAATGTCCCAAGTAGTATCGGCCAATAAAAGCGGCGCCAAGGTGCTCGTTGGGGACCGTAATTGGTTAGAAATTGTGTCAGATTTTTATGCACGTTTGCGAAGAAGTAGAAGTTTAATTTTGATCTATGTTTTCGAATTTCGATGTCAACTTGTTTTTATTAACTTTTGTAGTCCTTTGTCACTAGTGTAGGAATCTGTTTTGTAAGGCAGGATATTTTGGCGTTCGGTAAAGTAAAACGTGCTAAAAGTCCCCATTAGTGCAAGCAAATCCATAGTCATAGTCCCTTCTTGATCCCTCACTTTGATGGGATGTGAAATTTTCGCGCGTTCTCAAAAAGTTACGACAATTAACCCCGTTTACTCGAGTATTTCAGAATTCCAGATTATATATATTTTTAAATTGTTCTGCAGAATTTAGATGTGATTTTTAGTCACTGACGTACCACCTTGTAAGTCTCGACCACCTATTTCGTGCGACCATATTTCGGTCACCCCTTTGTTTGATAGCTTTCACCGTATTTTTACTTTTAGTTTAGTATGTTCGATGTGGGTGATTTTCACGCGACATATCCACGCTGAAATAGTTTAGAAAACATTGAAGTTAATTTCTGTCAAATTCAATCTTTTTGTGTCGGCATTCCGCTGCGGAGACGGCCGAGAGCGGAACAGGCAGAACTAATAGACAGTCTAATGAGTTTGCAGTCGATTCTCCATTTGACTACAACCACAAATGACAGAGTAAACGCATTTCCATTCCTCCTAATCATTCATGAGTTACAATCACAAATTCGTCTCTGGTTTCGGTTCTTTCTAATTTGGAGTGATTTAATCCCGTACAATGACTATATTTGGATTTGCACTTGCGCTGGAATATGTAAATCGCGTTAAGGGAAGCTTATTGTTAGTTCGTGATTATTTTCATTATTTTGATTTAGTCGGGCACGAATAGATTTGAGATATGAACTAAGCTCAGATTCTTTGAAAATTTCTAGTTGAAATCAGTCCAATGAGATTGTATTTTCTTTTTCATTACGAGCTTGCTTGTTCTCTATTTTATTCGCCATGCTCATTGATTATCTTACATTCCACACACAAGTGTGGTTTGGAAGCTGAAGTTTCTCTCTTGAACACGTATTTGTGTGAAAAGTTTGTCTTTAGTCGATGATCCCGTTCATTGCAGTTAGTCGCTAAAAATATGAAGTCGTATTAATCCACTGTTAAGTGGAAGACTGAGCAAAAAAGAAAGTGAGAGAAAAACAGATCACCATGGAAGATCCTCATTTTATTACATTTTCCCAAGTTGAGTTTGATTTTGATTGCCGTTGCTCTTTATAATTGGCATCCAGGGACTAGAACCAAGTCCAATGATCATAATTAAGTTCCAGCGTGGGAATTGATAATTACTCTCCTACTTTACATCTGAGTACTTTGTGAGACACAATTCACAGCAACTAACTGTAGCAAAAGTCTCACTTTGTGAATCTCGACGTCGCACTTCCTCACACGCATGACTTGACAATTGACATTTTTTGAAAGTCAAGTTGACGTTAATGTATTTTTTTTCTGTCGTTAATGGTTGGATGCACACACGTATTCTGCAAGATTACTTCTTTTTGAAATGTAATGCGCCAGAGGCATTCGTATGCTATGTCGAACTTCGGTCCTTCATGTTTAATTTTGGCATTCGACCCGAGGTGAAAAAATAATTTGAAATAAAATAAATTTGACTATATTTTACGAGAAATTTGGAAGTATGGAATTCGTTTGAATTTCTGAAGCTTCCAGAGCTGAATTTTAGTTTGCCTGTGACATGAATGATTTTGGAAGAATAAGCACCACCCTGTGACCTATTGACATTCAGAAAATTCTCATTATGTTTCTTTAGCCCCGAGATTTAGTGTCATTTTCTTCATTCAGGTATTATTATTGCTTGCATGTGGTTAGAATGAGTAAGCACATCCCATACGCTGCATTTCATTTGTAATTTGCAAATGTTTTGAGTTTGATTTATTTGCTCACTTGCATTGGTATTCCATTGGATTCGCATTGTTTCAAGGTTAAGGTGAGGTGAGGGTTAAAGGGTTAGTTCATTTTTCTATGAAAGGTGGATATGCATATTGTACTTTAAAGTGAATAAAAAATGTCATTTAGTTCAATCCTTTATGTTTGTTTCGTCTGTAAAACCTGAATTGCACTTTTGCATTGTACGAGCCGACTAGGTTTATTATTTGGCGGAAATAATAGATACAGATGGAGGAAAAGAAACAATGGGATTAGGTATTCTACATACTTTTCCATTGTTTTCAGTCGTGCTCTGTTACACATTCATCGTTTTGTGTGGAATGAAATGGTTTTGTTTTAAATGATCTTTATGGTCGATTTTATCACTTTTCAGCCATCAGGGTCACGAGAATTTTAAATGCAAGTGCTTAAGGGGGTCATATCGTAAGATGATAAGCTACATTGGAGAGGAATGTGGATTGCGCACTTAATTATGACATTTTGTTGAAGATTTTACGGATAATTTTCTAACTAACGTAAGACGGGTCATAAACTTGTCTAACTATTTACGCTGCAATGATCCCAATTTTCCGGTTCAAGTTTTAATTGGCTTACCTTGGCGCACGTGGTGAAATTTTGAAGGTGTTTTGGAGATTTCTGATGTCCGTTTTAGTTACTTGCTTGATTATAATCGAATGTGTACTTAATTAAGAAGGAAGATGGCTCGGATTATTTTTTTAATAATCGAAGTACGATAAGGCCTGTGAACTAAACTTTTTTCAACTGTTTGCGCTGCGTTGATTCCAATTTTCAGGTTGTAGTTTTAATTGATAGCTTGGCTGTCAATTAAAGTGATAAAATTATGAGAGCGTCTCTAATGTAATTTCACCGACAATAATCTCTCTAGTGTGATTTGAGTTATTAACCGCTTCGTATTTTTAGGAATTGGCTGAGTATTTTTTCCAAATGTTCTATTTTCTTTTGTATTTCAGGACGTGGATACTATTTACTTGTCCCACGATTCGAAAGAGTTGTGCCTCCATGACTTTGACCACCTTGAACCCAGGTAAATCCCTCAATGTATTTAGTTGAACAGTAAGACTAAGTTTGAGAGAAATTTCTACTCTGGAATTTTAATGCTAATCAATTACATGAAATTGAAATTGAATGTTTAATCAATTGGAAGTCAACCAAAATTTTCTCTATCTCGGCACGGTGCTTTTTACATTAGCTAGCTGCAGGAGGGAACGCATTAAGGGGAACGCGAGTTTCTTTATTAAAAAGTGAAATGAAGATAGACTTTTATTATTAAATTTTATGGTTGATGCTCTCGGTAGCGCAAAGCGAAGTGAGTCTGAAATTGAAAGTTAGGACTTGGAATGATGGGATGACCACAATAGATAATGTATTATGAGGAAATGTGGGAATTTATTACAAGAATGAAGAGATGATATAAGAAAGTGGACAATTATTTAACGAGTTTAATAATTTAATGTGCGTAGATTTATACTCTAATATTCTTTTAGGCAATTTCTGTCGAAAAGCATATTTAAGTTCGTGAGTTCCGAATTTTGAAATTTTGTTTTATTTTCAATTTTAGGGACTCCGTTCCAATTTTAAGTGCACTGGAGTACAACACTTGGTTCAAGTAAGTGAGGTTATTATTATTATTTTAAATTCAATTGATGAATACAATTTCCACCGAAAATCTTTATAGTCCGTCAATTAATTATTGGTATATTAATTCTCGTTCTCACAAACAGGTCACTGCGCTCAAGTCATGTAAAATTATCACACGAAGCCATGGAACGGTTACTCCACGTAGTCAGGAAATCGCTCACCATCGAAGAGCTTCATTTGGACAATATTGGAGCGAAACCGTAAGTTTACGAGTTAAGGGTTTACGGAGGAACGAAGTTTTAATTTAATTAAGATGTTTACGTTACTCCACTCACAAAACACAACAGTATAAGTCTTGATTGCCCCGGAAGATGTTAGTTCTAATTTCTAAAGATGTGACTCGACGAGACGGCACGATAGCATTTGAATTCCCTGCCCGATCTACTCAGTTTGTATTGTACTGGGTGGTTCATAAACTTTGCCCAGCCTTAGTTACAAATGCAAGCCATCAGATATGGTTTTCAAGATCATCCTGAATTTCACTTCGAGAGCAGAAAATGTTGAAAACGTTTGTATTTTGGATTGGAGAAAATCCTACAACAACTTCCAACTCCATTTTTTTTAGAAATTTGAATTTTTACCGGACTCTCTTCTCTTGTCTTCTCCTTACTTAGAATTTCTGCTTAGATTCTTCCTTTTCTTTTGGCAATAATTCGTCTGACAAAGGTTGTGGTTCACACCGTACACTTGCAGCTCATATTCTATGTTCTGGTTTTTGCCGTGCTCCAAGGAAACAACCCGAGAGAAGTGAATGGAATCAATTACTCGACTCACGCAAATTATATTTCTACGTTGCGTAATTAAAATTAGAAGATTTCTCTCATGATATAAGGCCATTCTGTAAATATAGACGAGAGAGACGATTTACACGAACATCAATTGTAATCAGGATGTGAGTGATAATAGGGTTTTCGTGCCATCCAATTAACTCCTCATTTCAACACGCTACACGCACGCTAATCTACAGAATTCTTGGCCGTGCGCGTATATCTTCTGCAAATGAACTATTTTATCAGTTGCTTTTTTATTTAATGAGGCTACCGAGCATTAACGCAAGGGCCTATACGCTGTACGGAGCCCGAAGGGCCCGAAATTCGATAGAATTGGGTTTTCCACGCGGGAATGACAACGAAATTTTTTCGGTTCGTCCGGCCCAAAGTATGATTTTTTTTTCTCGTCATTGCCGAAAGTTTTCTATATGGAAATAATGGCTATTTCTCCGCCCTTCGGGCCCACTTATGTTTTCACGAATATTATTTTAATACAAAATTGAAATTGTCAATAAAAAAACCGAAAATTTTTCAGTCTTATTTACAAACTTTCAGCTAATTTTATTGAGACACACTATTTTTGAAGTTTTTGAAGGTATCAATATAGGAAAATATCAAATATGCCTTTGGCCCTTAACTTTTTCTATTATTAGAGAAGGGTGGTCCAGAAAATATACGCCTGTTGTGAGAATACCTGCAAATTAAGCAATTTTAAATTGTTGACGGGACAGTTTGTAATTGAGGTGTAGGGAGAACTTCTGATGGTAAAAATAATACAGGGTATCACAATTTCTACAGACATCTAGACAAAGTATTAGGTATTGTTTAGCCTTTATTGTGAGACCGGTTTCGAAAGAAAATTAGTTCGGTCACTTTTAAAATGTATTTGTCGACCCGTAAAGAAACGGTCTCCCTGCAAAGGTTGTCTTTGACACAGATCCTTGCAGCGTGGGCGTGTTACATGCGCCACATTCCTTTTCAAAAATTAAAAATCACCGGATTTATGAATTCAAATTGAAATATCAATTGTTATGGTTTTGGGACACTCTGTACATATACCTATTTTTACTGGTAATGAGCCTGTGAGTCTTTAAATTCTGTCATGCTCTACTTTGTTAAACACTCATTTAAGTTGAAAAGATTGCACGGTTAAACAAGTGGCAGGGGAAGTTGAAAAGATTTTTTTTTTCTTGTTTTCTCTAATGTTTGAGTAGCATGCTCAAGAACCTCCTTGCGATGCTTTTGTAAATGAATCAAAGCGTGAAAGGTTTGAATAAAGTAAAAAGGAATAATCTCATCGTCGCTGTCCTTTGCTCATCAGTTGATTCAGAAATTGCAAAGCATTCTCGAGAAATGAGCAACCCCACGTTTACTTTTCTGTATCAAGACAAGACAGAGTAAAATTGAATAGAATAGAATTGGGCTTAAGTGGATTCTTCTGAGTCTTACAAGGTAACCACTTTTCTTGTAAACTCCGATCCGGCTGATTCGTTCAGGACTCGTCTTTTCAAATTTCAAGTGCCACGGTCACGAATCTGAAGGTTACTTTCGGGCATACAATTGTAATGAGATTTTTCATATAGTAATTTTTAAATTTCTGGCAATGACAATAAACTTCACCTACCGCACACATGTGATAGAAGTAACTTATTGGGTTGGTTTTTGAGACGATTAGCTTCTACATGAAATGTACTTTCCTTGTGAGTCGGAAGACGAAGCTTTTAGCAATTCTATTCTGTTCGTTAAAGATTTCATGAATGAAGAAGACTCATTGTTGTGAAAGTTCTGGGTTGAGAATAATGTTCTGGGTTGGGATTAAGAGGTGCATTATTTGGGTTACGCTGTTAAGCTAAACAGTTTAGTTAATAATACGTTAGATTGAAGTGTTCTCGGTGTGCCGGATTTGGATTTATTATTTGAGGTGAGAAGGGAGGGATTTCAGTTTGATTTTAGATGTACACGAGTCAAGTTAATAGTTAATTTTCTAATAAAATGTGTTAAGATAGAAGTCCTATGGGTTCTTCAGTGTGGTACTCTACGAGTTAATTTTCAGGAAATATTTCCCTAGGCGGAAATTTTTTGATTCTTGGTATTTTTGTGCAAGTACAGATACAACTTACGACTTATTATTGGTGTTCCCGGAGACATTTGTAGTGGAATGGTGGTGTGAGTTCATATTTTTCAAAAGCCACTTTGAATTTGAACATGTAAATAAAAGTGAACTTATTGGCGTCAGTTGAGTTAATCCAGTTTCTAATGTAATGATATGATTAAATATGGTCGATGTTGAAAATGTTCCGAGTTTATGAGTTACGACAATCGGAGTCATTCAAATGAAAGTTTAAAGGTTTTGAGAGTACCCATTAGAGCCGGGATGTTTGGGCAAGAGCAAAGGAATATCTGATTCGAAAGAAAAATGCGAATTACATAAGTAAAAATCGGAATTAAATAGGGTTTTATATTAGTATTCTATTAACGATATAGCCAATACCAAACTAGGTTTTCGCCGGATTCATTTAATTTAATTTTTAATTGTTGCATTTCTTGTACAGTTTTGAGAAAAGCCGCACTGTGAATTTTTACGTACGCTGGTAAAGTGACTTCTTGACGGATTGCGTGTTGCGTGTTTTCTAGTGAGAGTTTTGTCTGAGTTTAGAGTTTCATAATTCATAAGTTTTGTGCAAGTACAAAATGTGCGCGTACCGCGTACGGTTGGAATGCGGAAATGAATAATGACTGCCCCCAGAAAGGAAAGGATGATTAAACTGAAAGCAAAATTTAGATTATCATGGTCTTAATATTACGAGAGATTTATGACTTTGAATGACGGAGCGAACACTGCAAAATTTGTTTGGTGTAAAATATAATTTACGGGGAATCAAAATAAAGTAAGTAACACCCGAAATATGATTTGCGAGATCTAATTTAGAATATTTTTTTTAATTTTTGCAGTGACTTTGCTCAAAAACTGTCCGCAGCCTTAAGTTACAACTCAAATAGTCAAGTCCATACCATTGATCTATCCCATAATATGATTGAAGATAAAGGTAAGCCGTAAAAACGCCGTAAGCGTGCCCGTCTCCGTTTAATTCATACTTGAATTTGAATATCTCAATTCTTAATCTTCGTGCGTGAAAATTATAATGCTGCACAGTGTGCTCGCTCATTCTGCTTAGGCGAAATTAATGTAATTTTTTTTACCGTATAATGTAATGTAATGCTCGTGTGCAGGTGGTAGCCAGCCTCGCAAAAACCTTTGTGTTTTAAAGCCGTAAAAAGAAGGATTTACATATAATACAAGTCAGAGATTAAATTTTATGGCTAGTTGGTAATTAAGTCGTTTTGTGTGGGTGGGATTTTTTTAAGTGAATTTCTGAGATATCATTTCTGGTCTGAAGTGTTTTCAGGACGACTTGAGGTGTTTGAGTACCTGTCAGATTTGTAGTACTAAATTTTGATAATCCTAGTTTGGTGACCCCATAAACAAGTTTGTGAAAGGTCATATCCGTAAGGTCAACTGTGGTGGCAGGCGCATGGTATTTATAGAATCTGAGATTTTAATTTTTGAATTTGTTTTTAGGTGCTATTCATCTCAGTAATCCCCTGGCTAAATTATGCCGTGGCCCAGTTTGGCTCAATATGTCACAGTGTGGGTTGACGGCCAAAGGGGTAAGTTATTTAGTTTCATTTTCATTCAGTGATAAGTGGGGATCTAATTTATAAGTTAAAGGTAGAATCCAGTAGTATTTATTACTGTAAATGAATATTTCTCTCCACATTCATGAACATCCCATCTAAAAGTATCATAATTTTGCAATTTTATTGGTTGCAGGTTGCTCAATTAGCTCATGCCCTCGTCTCCAACCGTTGTGCCCCAAATAGCCTCACCCATCTCAATCTTAGTGGGAATTCACTCAAAGATGATATCAATGTAAGTTACTGTTTCTCTAACAAGTTTAGATGATGTGTCATTAGAAGACGTACCGGGATGTAGCGAAACTTTTCATTCATAAGTTGGAAGTGTCTTCACCGAAAGGCACTTTCTATACTACTTAGGCTAAGGAACATCCACCCTGGGTCACATGAAAAGATAACACAAATTGAGCGTAAAACAGGCTATAATTTTGAACTTGACATTCTGTCCGGCACCAATCAGTATTTTTAATATATTGTATGGAATTTCTATCAGTTGACCTCTAAAGCTGAGAAAATCTACCATAGGTTGACTGCGGCAATTTTTGTTTACCTATATGAATTTTAACTTTTTAACCCAATCAGTGGAGGTAACGAAAATAATGAAAGTAGTAAACAAAACAATGACTTGATCAAAGTGACCGCCCTCGAGCCCATTAATTCTGAGACCCGATCCCCTTTGTTTTCCTTGAATTAATGATGGTGCGGATCATGGCACAGACACATCCACCAGTTGAATATGTCAAAAGGAGCACGTTTTATATGGGGAAGCGTGATCCCGGATTTCTAATGATAGATTATCATGTCGTCATCGTGCACAGCATGACGAATGATATTACACGAAAAACTTATTTCTGTTTGTGTTAACTTTATTTATCAGAACCTATGCAACTTTCTGGCTAAGGTAAACAATTTTTTTTATTTCTATTTCATATTTATCACGTAAATAAACAAACCTGACGATTACTTATTATTCTCATTCTCCATGCAGCCGAATTCCATTACGTTTCTTGATCTCTCCGGAACGGACTGCAATTTAGAGACGGTAAGTGTTTCAAATATTATTTAATGAGCACGTGACTGAATTAAAAATTGCTTCGAGTTGTTTGGAGTGGCTTTGAATTTTCATACACATTTTCTGTAGAAATCAAATCGGAAAAGGTCAGGACAATTTCGGCATATCTGCAAATCATTACAGATCGGCTGCTAGTTAGAATTTGCTAATTAACGTTTCTTCGTATAAGATATGTATAAAATTCAGACACGTGTCACTTTCAGATACCATCGTACTGTCTGATATCTGCTCTGAATTTTTTCAAGAGATTCAGTTGAGTCATTCCATAATCGGGTTCGAAATTGTTGAGTCAGATAAATTAATATTTGATCTAGGAACCTCGATAGAGCCAATTTTAAAGTTAATATTTGATCTAGGAATCTCCACAGAGACAATTTTTAAATAAAATGCTTGAATCTTTTCATCTTCAGGTATTTGGAGCCTTACTTCGTGGTTGTACATCGCATTTGGCTCACCTAAATTTGTCACGAAATAACTTTTCGACAAAAAAAGGGAAAGAGATCCCACCGTCGTTCAAGCAATTTTTGACGAGCAGTTTGGCTCTGAAGCATTTGGCCTTAGCTTCTTGTAAACTTTCTTTGGAAGCTCTCAAGTAAGTAAAGCCCAAAAAATAACTTCGTTCCTTGTGCTTTGCTTTACATTACATTACATTTATGTTGTGAAAGAATAATGACGGATTTATGATGTTGTGGAATTATGTGAGGGGATGAATCTTCTTCGCTTGAGTCGTTTTGTGTATATAATCTGACTGACTGAGCCAATTCTTTTCGCCTTACTACAATAGTCTGACACTCCCAATTTCACACTTGAGGATAAACTACGATACTAAAAACTCGTGCAGGTATTTGAACGTAGAACGTAGAGTGCTTTCAACTTGGTGAAGAAGATGTTAAAATGTAATAAAAACATATCCGTTTATCTGAGGAAAGAGGCGAGGATGTGTTGACGTTTAAATGGATTAGGTTTGTGTGTTAGTCAGTACAAACGAAACGAGGCTCATTTTGTACGCCAAGAGTCAGCTATCACGCCCGATTGGGTTATGAATGAAGAAGCGAGCTCTTCTCTTGCTCAAGTTTTTGTCTCAATTTTATTTTGACTCGTCGTAATAACATTCACAATTTGTCGGTCTCTTGATTATACGAGTTTTTTCTCTTAATAAATAGTCTGTCGTTACCGGAATTAATTTTGATGAGAATTAATCCAACGAAATTCGGACCAATTTGAGGAGATAAACTCATTCAGATGTTGCAGAGATGTGTAATACATGATCGATGATTAATTTTAGCGACTGTCTCAGTCTCTCGGATATTATTACCGTCATACGCTAAAAAAAATTCGACCGACAGAAGCAGATTTTTTACAGATCTGTGAGAAATTAAATTGATGTATCCGCTATATTAAAATACTAATTTATTTGCAATACCAGATGATCAGCATACGACATATGGTATTGGTCGTTAAATCTGAAGATTATATTGATTTCAAAAATTGATTTGTAATTCCAAAGAGACAATTGAGGAACAGGCGAGAATGTCTTTAGTTACTTAGAAAATCAACAATTTTCGAGAACTATATAAAAATTCAGAGGTTTTGTGCTATGGAATTCCTTATCCAGACGGGGAATCAGATTTGCTTTACTTGAATACATTATTTTATTTAGCATTTAGAGCCTGATCATCTAATTACTATCTTCAAGAATCGGAAACCTGTAATTATATAACGATATCTGACGGTATTTATTTGATGTACGTATTTAAATGGTGTCCCCAATTGGGGAGCAGCAGTATATTTGTCAATTATAAATTGTCAGTCTGTTGACTTGGTTCTGAAACTTGAATAAAACTAAACTTGAAACTTCGAGAACACAGATGTAAATTAAATTAACAGGGGCGACCGGCGTTGTGCTGCATGTGGCTAAGACTTACAGGCAGTGCATATCAGGGTAACGTGCCCTAGATTTGATGGGACAATAAACCGCTTCGTTCCAGCCAGGGCTCTCCATGACGGGTTTCTCTAGAGATGTGCCTAGGTGGCATAGGAATAATAATTGAGGAACATTCGTGTACTCTTTGTAATTTTCAAAATCAAATTTATTCTGTTTGAATGACGTAACCAGTAACCGGTTAAGATCCTGCCTTGGACTCATTAATTAAGACAGCATAATTGCTTTTCTGCTTCCGTTTCTGATAGTTTAATGAAATTTTGTTTCGACTCATCTGATTGTAAATTCTGTCGTATATGTACTAAATAATACCATCTGTTTAACTTTTACAGACAACTTCTATTGGGTCTGGCCTGCAATGAGTCCACCGGTGACGTCGAATTAGACATCAGCAGTAATGTGTTAGGTTCACAAGGAGCTCATGTCGTAGAATCATGCCTTCATGGGATCAAGTCCCTTGCCAGTCTTGACATAAGTGATAATTGTAAGTTTATTAACCTAATTATCGATGTAATTTTTTGGTACAGAACCGTTTACTAATTTTTTGGATTTTATGACTAGGTCTTGAAAGTGATTTGGCTGGAATCATAGGAGCAGCAAGTAAAAATAAGTCGCTGAAACATTTGAACATGGGGCGGAATTTACAATCAACCAAAGTCAAACATGTTACTCAAGTCATGGAAGCAATTGTCCAAGTACTGCAGGTAAGTTGAATATATTTTGATGATAGGTGGTGTATTATTTAAAGAAATTTATTGGTTATTTTAGGAAGAGGATTGTGTTCTTCAAACTCTATCTTTGGCGGATTCTAAACTCAAAGGGGAATTGTGCAACGTCATCAATGCGCTTGGGAGTAATCAGTGTTTGCAAAATATTGACATCAGGTAAATTAATTAAACTACCTCAAAATGTCAAGTTTTCTAAATCAGTTCAAAACTCGTTTTCTCATTGTTTTTTAGTGGGAATCAAATGGGAGATGTTGGAGCTCGTTTGTTAGCAAAGGCCTTACAAATAAATGCGAAGCTGAAATGCATCACCTATGATCGAAATAATATAACGTTGCAGGGATTTTCGGACATTGCCTACGGTTTAGAAAGGTAAGAAACTAAGATTCTTTGAATTGATGGGGTGAATTCAGTCTAATGATAATATTTTCTTCTCAGCAATACAAGTGTTCGTTACATGCCTTTCCCTGTGCATGATGCTCAACCTTGCATGAAAATCTCAGCAGAGAAAACGGAGGCTGTAATGAAACGAATTCAAGATTTGATCTATCGTAATTCGCAGCCAAAAAAGACAAGCAATGGACATCAGGCCTTTAGACTTCAACAGGTTCGTTTCTTTTTTACTTACGCCATTCTTCTTTATTGTGAACTATTTGTTCAGCTCATTGACTCCACAGCCTGGGACCAATTCTTTAATTAAGCGTAAATCCTGTAATGCAACTTGACATTTCATGTACCTTAAAATTTGTAAACATTTTTATTGTTTGGACGATCAGAGCGTACCTTAAGTGAAGACTGACACGGGTTTTGAAGGATTTTTATATGCCCAATCATGTACGCTTCGTTTCACGCTTTCTGGCCCATCTCTTTCTCTTTGTTCTAATTAATTGTTTACTTTTACTTTCATTGGAATATAAGCCGTACGGAAACAAGGTCCTTGTCATTTTATATTATCGAACTTACTCTTCAGTTTTTGATTCTGTTTTTCCAAATAAGGTTTCTTAATTATAAACCTTTCAAATTATTTGCCTAGGGCTTCCTACTAAGTTCAGCTCAGCAAACGGTGGACAAATTGATTAGTCAAACTCAAGAGGGAGTAAAATTACTTCGTAGAAATGAACAAAATTCTACGACACCGGAATCAAGCTATGCGGATGTAATAGCTCAAGCTGAGTGTCTTATTCATGACTCGGAACGAGCAAAACAGGTCAGTTTATTTTTATTGTTATGTTGCAGTTCCGTTCCATGTATGTCGTTCTTCCTAAGCCTTGTAGATTAGATTTATCTTACATAATGTAAGACCAACAGGTTGGGTCTGTTTTCCTCACATTTCATATTGGAAAAGAAAGACCATTCAATCGATTGATAAATATTGACGAGATAAATTGATGTCGTTCACAGTTGTTGGCAAATGTTCATGACATGATTGAACAGAAGGGGGAGTCTGGAAAAGTGATTGAGACGAAACTCCAACATCTCTCTGATGATCTTCACACCATGCTATCTCATCATATTCAAGTATGTTGTTTGTCAAGTTCAAGTCATACAAATCAATTTTGGGGTGCGGGAGGGTAATATGAAGGAATGTATGCGCCGTTTTGGCGAAATATACAGGGTGGACCATAAACACATTCACACTTGAAAAAGAAACCCTATATGAATTGGGCGAAAGTCGAACCCAACACCTTGGATGGAATGATTCCACGACTTTGTAGGATCTCATCGCACAGTATACGCGGACACAAATGCAAATTGTAGACGATATGTTCGCTGAGGCTGATTTGTACCCCAGATTTTCTGTACGCCCCCATATTTTTATGCTTAGCACATATTCATATAAGTATATCCCAATAGGATCGGATCATCTCTCCAAGGAAATAGAAAGGAGACACATTCATGTTGAACGTTGCGTTTGAAATTGTGTTGTAAAGTTCAAAATGTTGGAATCCTGTGGGTGGATGGTGGATTGCGTTATTGAAATTTTACGAGAAATCCGAATAGGCAAGAATTAGCTCAATCCGGCCATCCTGATAAAAGTTATAAGGTCTGGGACGTTCATAGTTGGATATGTCTCCGTTCACTTTTTTTGGACAGGTGTTTAGGTCCTACTCCGTTACTTTATATTACCGGACGTCCTCCACTATAAAATGAGCAAATCTTTTTCGTGTTTGAGTGTTTACGCATCGCATCTCGTAAATATTCAAGGGCACATTCATGCATCGCAGAACCTAGAGGTGTGTGATTCACTTCAACATCTTTAACTTAATTGCAGAGTAACATTGAACACGTCCTGGAAATGACGGAGGACAAGTGCCCAAGTTTAATGAGAGATGAGAGTCTACGTCTGGATATGAAGCAAGGGTGCATTGAGAAGAGCAGTATTCCTTCAGAGTTTGTGCGGCATTGTGTTATGGATATGGCTGGAACTGACATTGTTAACAAGCTCAAGTAAGTTTGAAATTTTTGGTCCCATTAATAGCGAAATAGTTAATAAACTTGAGTCCACTGTAGCTACGCTTTTAAAGCTCCGGTCCGATATTTTTCTGTGGCGGGGTATGGTCACATATGTATCCAAATCTTTACTTCCTTATTTGTTTTCGACGGAGTAATCTCTAAGACAGAATCATATGGTACTTTTTGACCGTTGTTTCTGGTAAGAATTGAATGAGTGAGTGTTTCAGAGTAGAATTCCGGTTGCTCGTTATCGTAGTTCTGATAACGTTATCACTCACCGTTCGCCTGTAGACCTAGTGTACTGTACTGTGGTACTACAGTCGCCGAAATTTTAACTTACAATTTCTTGGAACAAAATAGTTACACAGTTGAGTTTTTTTAATTGTGTATTTGGAATTACGATTTATTCTAGCAAGTAAAGCCAAAATCGGATTAATAATAGCGCCTGGTTCGTCATTCGTTTTGTATAGATTCTACATTATGTTCGTAACACTTTTGGGGTGACTATCGCGGTGATAATCGTTGTTAAAATCAATAATAATAATCTCTTGATTTGACTGATTGAATCAACAGTGAAGTTCATTTGGCGGTTGCGGCGCACATTTCGGATAAACTAGTCGACCGTGCTATTGACGCTCTCATGAAATGTCATAAACAACTCGTGAGTTTCAGTTTTTCTTCTTGAAAGTGATTCAGTTTAGAATTGGGTTCATTCGTTTCATATGAATATTTGTGCGGGGGCCCTGTAGAGTGACGTAAGCAAGAAGAGGTCATCAACCCCGGACGTTTTAAAAACTCGTGTCCGATTAAGTCCAGGTGAAACTTCGAAGGATATGTCGGAGAGTGGAGGCAGCTTCAGTGAAGGAGGCTCTCACATGTCGGATCAGTCACCAATGGTAAAGAATTGCCAATGTCGTTTAATACCGTTCTTAAAATAAATATGTCTGAATACATAAAAACTTAGGTGCATTAATATTAATAATTAACGATTGATAATTAATTAATTATAAACGAGGAGAATGTGAAATTTAAAATTTAATTTAGTTCAACTGTCTATGCAATTAAATGTGTGTGGAATAAACATGTATGTGTGTTCGATGTTTGGGTTTGGAAGAGTTAGCATTCTACTCAAATAATTCTAAAATGACTTAAAATTTTGAAATTTGGACTGGATTGCGCACCATCAACAGAAGTTGGACTACCTCAACCTAGTAAGTGTAAAGATTGGAAATTGTTCATTTTTTGGACCCTTGGTTTTACTTGGGATTTCAATTGCTTGGATTTTTAATTGATTTTTGTTGGAACATTTATTTTTATTTTAGTGCGAAAAGGTTTTACTTCGAATTTTTTGATTGGTTTTTGAATGTTTTTTTAGTTTTGTAGTGTGGATATTTGCTATTTACTGCGTACTTCAATTATACGACTTGCTCTGGTTTTTGTGTTTACTTGCCCATAGAAGGGCATTTTGTGATAGGCAAGTGTGGCGTATGATTTTTGTGAGTCATCATTGTTTTTGATTACGATATGACTGAATGCATGGATGGGTTTAATTTTATCTAATTTTGTGATTGCATGACGGTATTTTATCATAGTGCGAGTTTTATTTGTGAACTTTGATTTTGGTTTAGATTTGTTTTTTTATTACTTTTGGTACGATATTGATTTATAGCCAGCTTTTTGGAGGCATGATTTTTATTGGATTAGTTTATGGTTGGAATGTGTATATTTTTTTAAATTTCGTTGGATTAAATAACATTTGTTTAAATTTCAGGCAACCCCTCAGCTACATGCAAAGAGGAAAGGACTTCACGGGAGGCGAATTAGGCCTAAGTCTGTTGTTGATTGTGTCGAAGGAATCTCAGCTGATGACATTCCAGATCTTCTCCCTAGTCTTCCAAGAACGATTGAAGGTAACTTATTTTTAAGTTTGAGCAGGAATTATTTCTTCGATCGGTGTTGTCGACTCGGGTGGAATTAAGTTTTTGGGTTCTATTTCGTGTCCATCTTCAATCCGATTCCCAAGTCGACAATTACGACTCCTATTCTTAATTTTGTCGGATGCATGTAGATCTTTAATGAAATAAGTAATTTTGCAATGATTTTATTTCAGAATCCTCTGCCGAATTACCACCAGTGTCTCCGCAACAGTTGAAACACCTAGGAAAAGCTCGTCCTAAGAAGCCCAAGACAAGAGCACCAACTCGTCCATGTCTTCGGCCTTCTGAAGTAATCGAAGAAGTTTCTGACCTTCAAGAAGGACTGGATACTTTCTTTCGACCTGGATCAACTACACCGACCCCGATTGTTACACCTGACTCCGATGAATGGTACGTTCAATAAGAAATTCATCAACATTTTTTGTGAAATTTGACCTGACTATTCCTTTCTGAAACAAGAGTAGATTGATTACATATTCTGAGTGAGTATATTTGGACGTATTTGAGTTCTAAATGTTTGAGTAGTTTTCGATGTGCAGAATAATCCTACATTAATGTGGACATGGGATAAATGATCACATAACTTTAACTATTTGGAACATTTTTGATGTTTGTACTTTTTTTTCTTTTTGCAAGCAGCAGTACTTCTCTCATGATTTCTTCCATGACGAGTGCAGCAGATGACAGCATTCAGTCCACCCCAACACACTCATCTAGAACATTCAAAGTTGATGAAAATAATTCATCGGACAAAACAAGTCCAAGTTCATTTGACTCTTGTAGTATTGCCAGTAAACTATCCTTGGAGGCTGTTCCTAGATCAAAATCTACGGACTGTTTGGAAAAACCAGGAGTAAAGAGAGATATGGGGGGCTCTACAGTGGATCAAGATATCTCTGTAGCCAGTACTGATGGACACAAGTCTCCTGTTCCCAAATTGATGGCTGAGATGAGGGCTGCCCATGAGAAACGATCTTCTACTCTTCTACCATCTCCTGCACCCGCCACGAGGCATAGTCCAAGCAAATTCGAAGAAAAAGACAAAGAAACTTCTGTAACGATGAGTACCAGCACAAGTTCTACAAATATTAGTACCGGTGTATCCGTTAGTGAGGCCAAGGAGAAGTTCCTTAGTAATAGTGGGGGAAAGGTTAGTGCTCCGATTAGTGTGAATCGCCGGCCACCTCCTGTGGCCCCGAAACCGAGACCGTGGTCAACTGTTGGTGATCGTCGCTCAGGTTTGTTAATTTACATTTAATGTTTGTATAAAGCGCAATAATTGCGGTTTCGTTGATTATTCGTTTGAATCTCGCGTATAAGTATTAAGTTTTAATTAAACTTTTTAATTATTCATACGTACAGGTGACTTTTCCTTGGGAAGTGAGGGGTCAAGTCCAAGTGCATCAAACACAGCATCAGCAGCAAATACTCCTGACTCTGGGGAATTACTAGACGAGCCAACTCCAATGACCTCAGGGAAAACTAGTCCGCAACAAGTTGTGGCGACCCCTGAAGCACCAGGAAATACGACAGCGACGACCACAAGTAATCACCACTCAAGTAGCTTAATTAGTAGCACGACGAATACGTCCAGCATCAGTGGAGGCATTAGTATCAATTTCAGTAGTCGGAGTAGTACTAGTCATGCGATCCTGAGTAGTAGTCCAATTAAAAGTCACATCGCGAATACCAGTGGTGGGAATGAACTCGTCCATTCGTCTTCACCAGTCTCACTTCCTTCTTGGGGATCAGAGAAACGATCTGTCCGTGAGATGGCAGCGTCCTTGGCCAGACATCAAACTGTGGATGAAGGAAGTGGAAGTAAAAAGTCCGACTCCCTACCTAGGAACTCAATACCGCCCACATCTGCCTCTGTTATTGAACAACCTCAAGGTTTGAAAAACTGATGGAGTTTTAAATTTATTTTATTGGAATGAATTGGACTTTAGAATTAGATAGCTGGCTGCGTGTTTTTGCCTTAAAATTTTGCTTGAATTTGCCGTGAAGAATTTTCAACTGAAGTCAGATTATCTGAATTCCGAAATTTAATCGGAGAATGTTTGTACGGAATTATTATTTTGAATGCGATCTCGTGCTTATAATTAAAGTTTGACCGGATAGGATCGGAACACCTCTGTAAAATATACAAAAGTGAAATCAAGTATGTTTATGACCACAAGACCGTTCCGATTGAAATTCACTGTTGTGAAGTTCAAAATTTTGGGATTCTGTCGATGAATGCTTCACTAGAGTTTTTTTTATGAATCCAAAGTATGCAAGAATTAAATCTATTCGATCATCCTAATTGAGACGTTATTATAATGACCGGGACGTTCATAGGGTAAATGTGTCTCGGTTCACTTTTTCGAGAGGTGTTCCGGTCATTCCTATCCTGTCCAGATGACCAGTGCACCAAGATATCAATTTCATCAATTCAATCAATTTCTCTCTGTAAACTTTTGACTGAATCTCCAGAACATTTTTTCCGTAATGTAACGTCTTTTGACATTTAATTTACAATATTTTATTGTTTGATTTTAATTTTGTTTTCCTAATTTCAAACAGAGGTTTGCATGCAGTCATGCACGATCATGTTTGTTTGTTAACTTAGAGTTTGGATTAGGAAACTTTTTGTGCTTATGAGTTAGTTCTCCTGTGTTAACAAAACTAAATATTAGAAGTTTATGTTTGCAAACTTTTAGAATTGGATGGGTTTTGTGTGCATGAATAGGATTTCCACTTTTGGTTGGATCAGAGTTTGCATGTTTTTGATCTTTCCCCCCATCGTAAATTGTAGATTTCAACCGAGCTCGGGTCTCAATACAGGAATGGAGTCGGAATCACTCTATTCATGATGTTTGGAAAGTTCCACTCAGGAAATTGTCGGGTGAAAACAATAGACCAGTAAGCGTGCTACAAAATTCTTAGTTGTAGTTTTGTCCAAACTTCACAATTGTTTCTCTAAGCTTGTGTATGTTTGTTGTACTTTCGATGCTCGGATCCTTTTTACTAAAATTCTTCATTCGCACGCGCATTGGCATATTTGCTCGCATTCGCATGGGTGCTTAATTGACATATTGTCTTTTTCTAACCATTTTACCAAAACTCTTGCTAATCTCTTTTTCTAAAATTACTAATGCTAATCTTAGGCTTTAACCTACTATTACAACATTGTCTAATGTACGTAAGGTATCTGTAACAGAATTTTTCCGCAAGGTCTATCGCCTATGCCTAAAACCAATTCTGTAGCTAATTTTGTTTGGCGCGAAGATTCTCGGATTTCTGTCTTGTTTCTGATCTTTCCTGTCAACTTCTTCACAATGGCTTCTATCTGGTCTGATGAGGGTCAGAAGTCACACAGAACCTTTGTCCCAACTCGATAAAACATTCTCGAAATTCTTCAAGTCCGATATGTTGTTGTTCTAAGCCGAATGCTTTGGAGTGACCTCAAACTTGTCACTACTTGTAAAAATTCGAAAGTGTCTGAATCGGTGGGTTCAAGTTAGATACGAATAAATTAGTTGACAAACGATTCTTTATAGACTGAAAGAATATGTCATTATTTGTCTTACTTTCTTATTCTACTTCTCGTTCAAATTATTAAATTGCGGCTTATCCGAATTTTGTCTATCAAATATCGGTCTGTAAAATATGTTGTATGATAATCTGAGCTTTCTTCTTCGCAATCTTGCGTCTTGCGGAAATCGTGGCAAAGTTGTGTAAAAGTGTAATTAAATATTTGATTTGGGTTTGGAGATCGTCCGATCGTCGGATATCCTCTAACTTGGTAATGGTGTGACAAAAAAAACTGCGGATTTTACTACTCAAATACAGCAAATGAATTAAACTATTTTGAATCTATTTTTGATTAGGTTTCCAAACGGTGGGAGCCAAATAATGATCCGAAATCCGGTACGAATGGTCATGACGTCTCAATCTTACGAAGAGTTTCCAAGGAAGAAGAAATTGTGAATGTTTGAATGTGAGATCAGATTTGAGAAATGTGATGAAGGCATGACCACTTAATCTAAACTCTAAATTACTACTAAGGTTAACTTTTGTACTCTTACTATAATTGAAGTTTTATTAGATGAGGCACTGCCACTGAGTCAAAATGAGTATAGTAATTATAGAAATAGATTATTATTACGTTTTGATGTAATTATGTATTGATTCGCTGAAGTCTAAAAGCAGCGCAGGAGATAAAAACAAAAAGGTAGCTAGTTCATTGTCTAAATGGTCTGGTTCTGGTCGTGGATGAACATAATAAATAGTTTGTAGTTTTAAGGCAGTGCTGTGCAGTGCATTCCAGAAATAATGGGATGGTGTGTTCATATTTGGTTTTTGTTCGGTTGGAAATGATGAGATAGGCCCCGAAGCTGGTTGCGAGTACGGATAGCGGGTTAGTAATCTAAAAAGTTTTAGTCTTATAGTAGATTCCAGCGTCCTTTCCTAAGCTCTACTGAACTCAGGTTTTGTGCGTTGCCTGCGAAGTCTGTCTGATAATTGGACTTATTAGTCACAAAGTTATGCAAGATATTATGACTACGACTTTCGACTTTGTTTATCCAAGGCAAGACGCAAGTTTATTGTGACTCTTCGAAGTAGGAAGGAAATTATGAATTAACGAGCTCAAAGTTTTGGACAAATCCTACTATGTAGTTTTGGAGTAGATTTATGGTTATCCGTGAATTAATCGTAAGGAAATCGTTACTGGAGCATAGAATTCATTCCGTTCCGACACAAACTTGACATGACAATTACGTTTTCTCCCAAAAACAATGAGATACTAATACGAATAAAATGTTAACGAAGAGATTCCAGGTGTTCTATTTGAGCAATTCTTGTACTTCCAATTTTTTCCATTTAGCTTCTAGGCCAACAGATGCTGATGTTCCAAGTCCAATTTAAGTGCAGTTGAGAATTTTTGATACAGGACAGAGAGAAAATTTTGTAAAATTCTGTTTAACTGATTATTGCAGAAATTTGCTCATCTGAGAACATTCCTTGTAGAAATGAATGGTTGGGTGTTAAATACACAACATATTTACGGCCAGATTTGCTCTCCGTCTTTTTGAAATTACATTAGTTGTTTAGTTTACAATTTGTCCCACGTTTGCTTTTCTATATCTTGGATTTTCTACTGTTTGAATTTTAAAATTTAAGTATCCTGTGCGTAATGATAATTTTTTAATCTAATACCCATTCAAATGTCAAACCCATTAAGTTATGAATTTGTTATTTGATCAATTGTGAAGACCGATTTCTTCATACTTTGTACCTAAATCGTAACTAAAGTCAATTTTATTAAATACGTAGTGTATACGGAAATAATACTATTAGTGTGGTTGTGTGATTAATTGAAAGAAATGTGTCATTTTTGAAGCGAGTCATGTGAGGAGTTTTTCTGGACTATGTAATATTAAATATTACCTTTATAATTATTATGATTACCAGTTCATTGTGAAGAACGTTTCCGTTACCGCGGGTAATTCGTATTGTCGAAACTGATCAGGAAGAGATAATGTGGAGAAGTTATGTTAATAGTATTAGAATTAATAGTAGTATTGATTTGATGAGTCGATTTAGTATGAATTGAGATTGTCAGAATTTTTTGTCTCTTCGTGTGTGTAATGAAGTTTCAGCCCTCTCGATAATTGTGTAATGAATTGACTGTAAATAGTATTTGGAATGGAAAGCGAAATGAGTTGAAGAATATGATATAGAGAACAGAGTAATAAATGGGATGGAATTGCAATAATATTTTCTGGTAGACTTTTATTTCAAGTTTGAATTTGAATGGGTTCTGATTCGACTTTACTACCGCGAGTTTTGCTTTATAAAGAAACTTCGATTCGAATAAACTGGGTTGGACCCGACCTGAGATTCGTTGGGTCGGGACGCACTAGCGGTACGATTATTTAGCCGGTTTGGTCAACTTTAGCGATATTCGGTCGAATACCGAATATTTGGTTGACCAAATTCCTCAAACTGAATCTCTGTCGACAGACCTCCTAGAATTTAAAGACCCTTGCCAGCCAGGTATTCGGTTGGCCAAATAGTAAAAGAATATTTGGTACATCCTTCCCTACACTTCGGTAAGTGAGGCAAATTTCTTCGTTCTTGTTGACTTTCGCTGCTCTTATTAGCTTGATATTATTCAGAGCAAATGATTTAGACAATTAGAGGTGAGTTCATAATGGCAAATTTTATTCAATTTATTCTATACCGTCAATGTTTGTGCTAATCTACATGTATGTACATGTATATTTACAGTTAATTAGTCTTCGTTAAAATTACTTGCGGAAACAAAGGAGCAGATTGATAACATATTCTGTGATAACATACTTAACGATTGAAGAAAAGGTACTTGATTTGATTATGTACAAGCCAGCTGGGGCTATCTTGAGGATTGAACATAACTTCAGGAAGTAGCGATTATCTCGATTTATCGGAATCGTTTGGGAGTAGTACCGGAGAAATTGTTTGGATGCGTCTGTTAAGCCTTGTCCTTGTTGTATACTCGAATGAAGGGAACCCAAACACACGAACGAGAAAGCCGTCATTCCAATCGTTAAGGATGGCACCATTGTTCCGTAAAAACGTACAACACAGTACAACGAAGTTATTACTAATGAGCAAATGCAACATACTAACGCAAACCCGTTATTCGACGCAAATAACTCATGTATATTGAGGATCTGCTCATGTCGATACATTTTCTTAAATTTTTCCAAATTTCCAAGATTCAAAGTATGAAGGCCTCTGAAATTTGATTTATTTAAGTGGATTAGTTCTAGGTGTCTGTAGTTTTCAAATTTAGGGCTCGTAGACTACTGTGGCTTGATTTAACTCGTTTACCTGCAAGCTTCTTTCAGAGAATTGGCGGTCGAGCTGGAATAAATGAGTGCCGTAGACGTATAAAATATTAAAAGAGCAAAATCGCTGGCAATCAGAAAATTTATGAGATCAGTAACCATGTTGCCTGTTGAAAGTGTAGAAATTGAAGTTGCTGATTTGGTGTTAACCATTATGAGATGGCTTGGGACTGTAACAGAGCATACAGTGTATGACGTTATCACCATTAACTTGAGAAGTGTTTCCAATCCGTCAGCTCTGTAGGCTCTTCTCCAAGTTTCTGAAATCGGTGTATCTGTTAAATATAAAAAAATACACCCTCATTAATTGACATAGCCGCTGAGGCCGAATCAAACATCGTCGCGTATTTTTGGGTTGCTTCCCATTTGGCCTAGAGACGTACAACGTAGGTACCATCTAGTAGTAGGAAATACCAGTGGAAAAAACCTCTTTAAAGCGACCACCGGGAGTGCAAGTCCGAGGAATCGAACTCCAGCACAGCGAGACAGAATGGGCCAACCATACCATCATGCTGCAATGGACTTGCTATGTATCTGTTAAATATGAATATTACTTCAATTTTTCTTAAACTGTAATCAATTCGGCGACTTCGCATGAATTTGTGAAAATACTGATACGCACAACCCTCGCTAAGTTCAGACTAAAGACGTTCTTCTTGCGCTTTTATCACCTCTGGTATTTCACCACACCAAATAATACAAACATTTCATTGATCGATTGAACTTAATGAACTGTATAAATGCCGAATATTGAATTTCGAACTTTAGTTAATTTATAAACAATCATTTCTATAACTTAAAACGTGACGTACCTTTCAATGACGCTATATTCCTTCGAAAAAGTTCATTAGCAAAACGTTTATACTCTTCAGATTTCGCCAGTATAACGTATTGAAGCAGCGAACACATGATAGAAACGAACAAGAAGAATCCGATAAAGATAGAGTGAGACACATATTTGCTTCTATACACAATCTCGTAAAAATGTAATCCAATTAATACAAATCTCACAAGTAAATTTAAAACGCCTAAACAAAATGTGAATTTTCGCCATATCGGGGATACAGATTCAAGACAGGACTTCTTCTCGTTCCATTTATAAGGTATCGCAGCAAAAAATGAAGAGAATTTTATATTTTGACTAAACAAGACAATTGTACGCTTGGATATCATTTTCGGTTGTTTCTGAAACGCTTTAAGAAGTGAAAGGTGTTTCGTCAAATGATTGTGTAACTTATACTGACGTACTGACCATACGCAGCCAGAACGGATTGACTTCTAGATTTTTGATAGTATTTTAGATTTCCTAATGGAAACTTGATTGAACCAAAATCAAATGTTGAATATTTCATAATACATGGTGGCGGTGGTAGTGCCAGTCCGTACTACTATTGAATTATTGAGCATTTACTTCAAAATATTAGCACCAACAGTTTCTAGTAAGTTTAAAGATTTCGGTCGGCCTTTTACCAACATTTTGCTCCGGTTGGGCGGATGAGTTGAATTATTAAATATCCTACATGAAATCATAATGTCATTAATGTCTGATTCTAATGGTCAATGTGTATAGCGCAAAACGAAAGAGAGTTTGTTCGATGTAAGGAAAGCTCGGTAACTTGATGGTCATAATTCTGGCAAAATCTAGGCGACGGGATGCCAAGAATATTTCTATTAAAAGTGGTTATTATAAAATGCCGATTAAAATGTCAGTATTTAAGCGACTTTAGTTGCAAATGCGCAGAATAGTGGTATTTGCTATGGCGGTTCAATCGAACCTTGAAATTGAATTGTATGTTTGGTTTTGGCTTTGGTTTGCGTGACACACATTAGCAAAAAATGAATAAACCGTTGTGTTAATCCAGGATTAATTAAAAAAAAAATCCATTTAAATTCACTATATGCCACGCGAGGTTCAAATTGTATGAAGGTCGAAGTGAAAAAACAACATGGCTGATCGATTAATATTGCAAACATTGTGGTCTCATTAGACCTCAAATACTGGAAATCGACCCAGAATTGACCTGCACGACCTAAGCTCGGAACGCCGTACGCTGAGACTTTCTGACTTTCCTAGACAAAGAATGCACCTAAAATCTCTGGTGGTATCCTGTGATTTTGTTTGAGTATAAGGCCGTCGTCTGGAATATCTTTTCCAGAAAGCTGCAGTCGAATTCCATAGATGGCTCCGACTTACCATGTGCAGATTTTCAGTAAAATACAGGAGATCAAAAAACCCATTACCGAGAAGTAGGGAGAAGCTATATCGTTTTCCCATTTTCAGGACTCAAGCCGTCTGAATGAATTTAAAGAATGGACTCAAAACCGTTGGTTCTCTGTGATTTTAGTGTTTGCAGTGGCCATTTCGGATAAGGTATTCGTGTGGAATTCCTTTTCTAAAGTCTACGATTGTTCGGACGGACCAAATCAAAAACGTCTCAGGTTTCCACTCGTCTTCCTTTCTGTCTGACAACAGAGAATTCCACTTTCCTTCTCAGTCTGTGAATCGTTTGTTAAATACGAGGACCCATTCAGATGATTTTCCACGTTCTCCTCACTTTCTCCTCGCCTTTTCTTCTCTCGTGACATTTTTCATTGAAAACTTCCAATTACGTCTCAAGTTCCTGGCACATTTCTCTTCTACTTTTCCTTCTTCACTTTCTTCCCAGGACAGGAGAAATGGGAAAAAGGAGAAAGAAAAAGAGCCAAGTGTTTGTTCGCTTCCCTTACAGAGAATCCTTGCTCTTTGATAAATGTCACTTGTTAGACGAGACTCTTTAATTTTTATTTGAGAGTGAGGTGATGAATAACTTTGGTCTTCTTTTCGTATTCTCTGGTCCATCTGAATCAGAATAGAATTACACATCATGACTTTTTACAAACAAAATGGGAATTAAGTTAAAAATGCTTACCAGAATTGGGTAGATTTTTATACACTTTCAAAAAGTTAACTGTTATAGTCTGTTAAACGTTTCCAGTTCAAATTCGCGCTTTATCAGCTGAACGAATTCTTCGCTCATAAGCCTGAGTTGATATCAACGAGGTGATTCTCCTTTAGACAAGTTACTCTCAGAGGCCCCATCGACCCATATAATTAGACCAATGACCAAGTACCGTGCGAACACCAAACCGTACAAGGAATTGGGAACTGAACCGACCTGTTGGTCCCAGGACCTGTTGGATGAAATCAACCCCAAAATTGACTTCAGTCTGAAATAACTACTCTTTTCGTTGCGATTGAGTGGCTTTCTATTTTTGAGCCACACTAGCCAGTTATAAGGAAACATTTCATTTATAACAGAAACATTGGAATGACGATACTTTCTTACCCGCAGGATCTTACCGGACAACAGTGGGTTCTTTAAAATTCGCATCGTCTTGTGGAGAAATCGAAAAATGTGCGGTTCTGCCGTATCTCTAAAGGCGGATTCAGATAGCTTTTGCGGCAACGTTTTTTGCGGAAACTTTTTGCGGAAACTTCATCTCCTGAAGTGTTTTAGTATTTGACTCACAATATAAAAGTGAAACAGGAACAGAAGACTCTGCAGAGGGCATCGTAAAAAAGATATTGTCCCGTACCGTCATGCACATGTCGTATAATAATAATTTATATACGTAATTTGGTCCTTTGAACTCAACAACTAAATTTACTTGTACACGGTCTCAAATGTGTATCTGAAATTATCTGAATATGTTGCTGCCGAAAGGAGGGGGACCTTATGGGAAAATGCACGCCGTTGGAAATCGCTGGAATTTTTATATGTTGTAGCTCTAGTGATCCTGAACAACTTTTGTGAATGTACTACCCCCAAAAGTATAACCGTTCGGCCGCTAGAAATACACAGGTGGGCACGTAAGGTGAAAGTGAAAGTCACTATACGTGATCTAGAGTATATGGCATTCAATTGAAAATCAACAACGAGCACAATATATATTTGGCACCCTGTTGTGCATTCATACTTGTACCTATTGAAGAGGTCAACATTTAATATTGTGGAATCTAATTTGTGTGCTTTTTCATGCCTGACTGTCTAGCCAATCAACCACTGTACTTATTCACCAGAGTATAGTCATAGCTGGTTGGTTGGTCGGATTATTTAAACACTTTCTCTCTGCTATACCTGACAAGACAGCTTTCGCCCTTTCCAATTTCATCTACTAATTAAGTTTCAGTGTGGTTTTATGAATTGGACTAAGATACGATAAAAGCTTTTACTTTGATGCTTTTACCGCCTTTTGTAGTGGTCTCAATTTGCAAAACCAAAATGGCACCTGAGGAATCATACCCATACGGGTTTTAATTAAAATAAATACCGTATGGCTTGGAGATTTTTTTTATAACAAAGTGTCAGCCTCTTCTATAAAATAATACCCGCATAAATTTCAGCTGTGTTCTACTAGGTCCACCTGGTCCGATAATTCGGGTTCCAAATCAGATATCTGTTCAGATAATATATTACACAAGTTCTAATTAAATTTATTGAGATATCTGACCTTCTGGTCCGTTTCAAATTCGAATTCCTTGACGCAATTGTGTAATTATATTAGTCGCAGATTCCTTTACTTATACATATTTCTACACAGATCTTTTTTTTGTCAGATTTTCAGGGTTAACTGCGAATTCTAATTTCTCGGCTGTAGCACCGATATTGAGATTCCGAGGCAAATTATCTTTCTCTACGTCTAGTGTAGTCCAGTAGTCCAGTACGGCCTTGCCTTAGAGTCGGACTCTGAAACTCGGGCGATTGACCTCGAGCGGCTTTCTATTTGATCTTTGTACTTGTGTCCTCGGGGAAATTAGTTGAAAATTTAACCGGCGTCAGTTCAACTCAACAAGAAGCTCGCCTGACCGAAAGAACCTCAATTTGTATCAATCATTTACCAATTCCACTGCCTAACTTCAAACTACAATATACTCGGGGATATTTTTGTTGTTTAGTGATTGTTGGCCGAAAATATTCCGTTTTGGGTTGGCCAAACGTGGTAACTCCCAAACCAGGTTTCCAATTTACAAGGGGTGTCAAAGTTCACTGACCAAAGACTTTCACTAATTTAGCAGTAGGCACAAAATTACTTAAATATTCTTGGCAAACTATATTTCCCTCAAAATCTGAACGCATTTGTAACCCACAATTTGTAGAATCTGTACCTGTATGGATTCCACATTAAACCATCTACAGAATGTCAGATTATCAGATATTTCCAAAATTGATGATCTAGTGATTGCATTTATTAATTACTGTTCCGTATTTCCTACTCGTCATGTCATTGTCTCTATTACTTTCACCTAGTAGATAGATTTTTGACGGCTTATTTGGGATTTGAATTAAATCGGAAAACTTTCCCCCAATTTCCAAAGGAAAAGTGTTAAGTAGCGCAAAGGGATATAGGTATATTAATTTGAAAGCAGATTTCGTACATCCGGCAATAGCAGTGCCAAGAAAAAAGTCGAGGAGAAAGTCGAGGGAATTGGGAGAAGAGTATCTTCAAAGTAGATAATTTGCAAGGGAAGTTGAAACTGAAACTCACTCCGACTTCAAGCACTTCAATACGTATGTGTATAAAAATACGTAAAAAGAAGTTCTAATTAAAAATTCTTCCATCCACCTCTCCTCAATTATGTAAAGTGTACTTCATACTTTGCAAATTGAAAACTCAAACTCAAGTTTCAACGGATACGACTTATGCCTCGACGCTTCTTTCGTTTCATTTATTTATACTACACATTTACTTCCTCCGAGTTCAGTTCTAGTCGAATAATACAGTTTTGGCCCAGTTCAGGCTCACAAGGAACCATTTCCACATGAAAAATTGTGTATCTACCGAAACCTTCGAGCACACGTTCGCTTCTACCGTTTTTCGGCATTTGGTACATTCACAAAATCCGATAATTGACTTCTAACATTCCAGACACCTTTCTTAATATTTACAACTTCTGTGCTAGTGATAAGGAGAACATATGTATTCGATAGTTCTCTTGCACACACATGTACTTTGAAAAGGATTCCCACAAAATTATCGTCTCACCATCCATTAAACGGCAATTTTGGGGTCTAGCTGTAAGCTTGTAATTCGGTTTCCAAGACAGACAACTTTTTGATTCAGTAAACTGTGAGCTATGCATTGCAATTTTTGTGGAATTTAGCATTTTTCATACTAAGCTGCTGCGATGAGCTGGTACAACAATTTTAGGATCTCTGGCCGCTGAAGAAATTTTTATATCCCGTACCGGATTATTCCTGACTAAAAATTATTTATCCCGGAAGTTCTAGAGCAATGGAGTCTAATTTTACGTAGGAAAGGGTTTCCTTGTGACTTGTAATACGATACCGTGGGATTTCTCTGGAGAAAGACAGATTTCTCCTCGGAATATAATATTTAAGAATGACATGTCACGCCTCTGAATATTTGCTCACTTCGTAAGTAGTATTCATGTTTCTCCACGACGCGCAAGGTTTCTCGTTTCACAGTGAAACTTTTGTTTGAAATTGACTAATTGAATAAAAACTTTTATTCACACAAATCATACTTTTTAACAGCCCTAATTGGTAATTAGTTCACTTGACTCTCAATATTAATTTAAAACATTCGGTTTCCATTTGTTTGAGTATATGTATTTCGTAGTGTATAGGCAATAAAATACACAATTTCGACTGTGTTGCTGTATGGATTTACTTCGAATTTTACTACTCTACCCAGTTCATTTATTAGCCCGTGGACGCAGTCCTGTAGAGGGCTTATAAAATCCCAATGTCCGTCTGGTGCGTACATCTGGGTGGGCTCCCAGATATTAAACTCCTGGGGTTAGATGCGTCTTATTTTTTTACTTATAAATCCACACAATAAGCACCACCCTTACGTTTCATCGGATATCGTTTTTTCGACCTCATTATGTTCATTAGAAAGCGAACACTCAAAATCTCGCCTCCCCCATGCATCAATAGTCTGGTGCTTTTATACCAGTGCGTTCGAAAGGGTTAGATGCGTCTTGTTTTTTTATGTATAAATCCACATCATAAGCACCAGGCTTACGTTCCACCCGATATCGTTCTCTCGGACTCATCACGTTCATTAGAAAGCGGACCCTCAAATTCTTGCTGCTGTGCTAAAGCGATAGTCGCTAGATTAATTTCGCACAAAGTCATATGAACACCCCTGAGTGTCGGGGGTATATAATAAATGCTGTCACCATAATGCAATTACATTCGTAATATTAGAGAGATATGCCCTCCTAATGCTGTAGATGTAGGCCTATCTTATTAGGTATACTAAGCAGCAGTGCTTCCACTTTATCGCTATTGCATATCTATGTTAGAGAGATATGCCCTCCTAGTGTTGGAGAGATATGTCCTCCTAATGCTGTAGATGTAGGCCTATCTTATTAGGTATACTAAGCAGCAGTGCTTCCACTTTATCGCTATTGCATATCTATGTTAGAGAGATATGCCCTCCTAGTGTTGGAGAGATATGTCCTCCTAACGTTAAGAGATAGACGTACCTCACTACGTGCACTAAGCAACAGTGTTTCCTTAATAACCAAAGTAATTAATAATGTTAGGGAGATATGCCCTCCTAACATTAAGAGATAGGCGTATGTCATTACGTCTACTAAGCAGCAGTGCTTCCTTAATAACCCAATTACCTATTTATTTATGTTAGGGATATATGCCTTCCTAATGTTGGAGAGATATGCCTTCCTAACGATAAGAGACAGGCGTATCTCATTACGTATACCAAGCAGCGGTGCTTGCTTAATAACGGAATTACCAACATATGTTAGGGAGATATGCACTCCTAATGTTGGAGAGATATGCCCTCCTAATGTTGGAGGGATCCTCTCTACCACTCTCTACCACTCTCTGTAACCTCTCTACCTCCCCCTACCGTTCTCTACAACCTCTCTACCAGTCTCCACAACCCACTTAACACTCTGCAAACCCTCTCTTACACTTTCCACACCCTCACGACGACTCTCCACAACCCATCTATCACTCTCCAAACCCTCTCTACCACTCTCCGCACCATGTCTACCACCTCTCAACAACCCATCAACCACTCTCCAAACCCTCTCTACCACCCTTCGCTTCCTTTCTACCACTCTCACACCCTCTCTACCACTCCCACACCCTCTCTACCACTCACTACAGCCAATCTACTACTTAACAACCCGTCTGCCGCTCTCCAAACCATCTCTACCACTCTCCACACCCTCCATACCATTAAAAATTTCCACGGGCTGTCACCCAGCCGCGACTGTTTATTCTTTTTGTCAACCTTTCGTTTTTCTTTCTAAAATAAAGTAACAGTTCAAGGAAGACTCATTGGTCGTCTTACACGTTAGGCACAACATAACAGTTTGTAAGTATGCTCAAGCAACTTTACGTAGAATGTGAGAACTAGCCAAAACAACTTCCACTACAAGAATTCTTTTATACGGTGTTTCTGAATACAATAGAACGTGTCAAGAATGATTTTCTAAGTCTTTTGTTAATGAGCAGTTTTAGTGTCCAGATCGCCCGCATTCCTTTCTATTGCCAAGATTTATTTCCTTTCTCCGTTTATTTAATAGTGAAAGTCATTTGGCAATGCAGATACTATTCGGGCCTGTTTTTATTGGGAGCTCTCGAATTTTTATTAAATTTCAACTTTATATTGTAACTGGCAATGCCAATCCACCATTCACTTCAATTTCATTGCGTGACAGGATGATGTGATGAAAGTTAGCAGTTGGTTTAAAATCCGGTTCCTAATTTCTTAAGCCATTCGGAAATCCGTTTCAGACTATATACATTCACTGCAAACATACTCCAAGCTGAAATCAAATTCTAAAAGAAAACAAAGGAAAAAGAACGAAACAGTAAACAGTTGGTTGGAAGAGTCGTAAAAACAATGTTGTATTAGAAATAGTAGAAGAGTACAGCACAGCACACGTATTTTGGAACTAGCGGCCAATAACAATACTTTTCAAGTAGTACTGCCAGTTGTTGAGCAAAAAGGAAGAAGTAGTAAGTTGTTACGGACCTGTCTCCCATAATACTGCCCAATCCAAGTGAAAACAAATAAATGGTCAAAAGACTTGGACTTACTTGGAGTCAGAGTCAACTCAGTGCACCGATTTAATCTACTGGTGGACAAGAAGTAGTTAGTGGACTTTGCCCATTAAATGACTTCTTCCGGGAGGACATTCTTTTCTCCTGTCTTCTATAAAGCGTGTATTACCCGGGATATCCTATTACTACAACCCGGGCTTTTCTCTACATACAAATATACACATTTTTTCTAACGAGGAAACCGCTTCTGTCGTAAAAGAAAAAACCAGATATACTGAATTGAGATGGCCACTACACGTTCGGTTCGCAAGTACGACCACTAATTCGCCAGCAGAATTTTTTTAAAACAATATCTGCCCAAAAAATTGAACGGAGACACATTCGCCCTTCGAGCGTCCCGGACCGGGTAACTTCCATCAGGGTGGTCGGATTGAGCTAATTTTTAAACGACATTCACTTTCCTCATGATCTTCTGGTAACAAAATCCATCAAGAGCATTTAAACTTTTGAACTTCACAACAGCCAGCAACTGAAACTCTCCTTACATAATATACATGAATGCATCTCTTTCACGTTTTTCGAGAGTTGCTCTTGCTCCGATCCTGTCCGGACACTTGTATATTTCGTCATGAGAAAGCAGAAAATAATTTTATTTGTCGGAAACCGTAGATATTAACCATGTTCTGCTGGATTTAACATTGATGATACTTTCCTTGTATAATAGAGGAAAAGGCCGGAGAAAAGCGAGAATGAGACACACCCACACAAGTTGTCTGACAGGGTGATTTATATTGATGGGATTTATTGGTCGGGTGACCCTCCTTCTAAAAGGAAAGACCTACATGTGTTTCCGATGGATGACCGGGCATTTTCTGAAATTTCTACGCACAAAACGGTTCTTTTCAAATCCATTCTCATTTATTTCCATCTCGGCAGTTAATCCATTCCTCCCCATCTGCGTGCGTATGGAACCACTACATTTTTATTACGATTGTGATTACCATGTCGGTTTTTACTCTAGTACTTGAAAATTGTACAAAAAGCTCCTGAAATGGAGTGCAGGTACATTACCCACTGTGGATGCCGGTCGTGGCAAGAGGTCAAAGATAACTTATGCTCGAAAAGCAAAATCTTTATGACCCTGAGAGTTACGGAATTCAACAACAATTCAACAACCCATTTTTGTGAGGTTTCAGCCACTCACAGAGTACCCACATTACACACATAGTCAATCGCTAGCGTTCAGATATAATTTAATATTGAACGTTGGATTCGTAGCAATTATTAAAAGTTATGGATTTGTCTATAGAAGAAAAAACGAACCTGCCACGATAGTAATTAGAAATCGGAGAAATCATATCTGAAATTCAAGTTTCAATATAACTATTGGCAAAGGTGCATTATTATAAATTTACACTTGTATACAAAGATTTCATTGTACCATTCACTAGTTTCAAAGTTAATTCTAGAGTATCCTGTCTGTATTACATATGTATGCTTGCCGCTTGCAAAGTATTAAAAGTTTGCGTGATGAAAGTTGTATGCTCGCAAAGTTTGTAGTTTGCAAGCACTGACGTGTGAAGATTGAAGAATTATGACAGGTTCTCTATGTTAATACAAGACTGTAATTCTATTGACTGAACACTGAAGTAAGATATGCTTGTTGTATACTTTCATAATTTTGGAAGTAGGGCAAGTTAGGCAAGGCTTACACAATAAACCGAGTGATGCTGCCACGTGCCACGTGGGGTCAAAAAATTCATTGGTGATTCCCAAGAATGTTCGAAAGAACGATGAATGACGTTACCATAATGACCGAAAGAACCGTGTTTGACGCTGCCACTCACGGTTCCAAGACTAGCCAAGACTAGCACAGCCATGTTTGCTCGAAAGAACCATGAGTAACAGTAACAGTGCTATGTAATGCTCGAAGGAACCGTGACCGTAAGTGACTAGGGTGCAGAGCATTTTCGGAATGTACAATATAAACTCAAAAATAAAACCACGAAAGCAGTTTCATCTCAAAGGCTTTAAAAAAATAAGATTTTCCTAGAGGACTAAATTCTAGGTTGAACAAGATGTGAAACTGTGGAAACCTTGATTTGACTGCACGTTCAAATGCACTAATCCGAGTTCTATGTGTTTAGAATTTTAGAAAGGAATAACAAAACAAGGCTTCCTACATATCTGCCTCACTGTACAATAGGGACGTTGTTCTACCCACCTCTGCCTTTCCCTCCCGTGAAGAGAAACGAAATCAAATCAATGAAGAGCAATTAAGTTGAGGGATTAAACCAAAAAGCAATTATGAGAAAGCAGTGTCGAATTCAGTTGTAAATAGAAGAAAACATGAACATTGTATATACACAGGGTGAGACAGAAGTAAATGTATAATCCTACATTGATGAAAATTCATTGATGACCGTCGGATGTTGAAGTTTGCCAGTTATAAGATGGTTTATTAAACTAGTTTAGCTAGAAACTGTTGGAAATACTAACATGCGTGTCTGGAATGTACAACAAAACGACAATGTAATTTACGCACTAGCATTCAAACCCATTTACGAGGGGCCAAATAACTTCCAGCGGTGGTTTCTTCTGGCACACCCTGTAAATAAGTACCGTTTGGTTATCTTGTTTAGCCTAGGTATGTCAAGAAATCATTCCCCCCTTTTTACTCTTAATTTCCGGGATTTCTCCTGACTTTCGTATTCCATCCCACACAAAAGCCAAGGAGCTCAGCCTCCACCAAATTAATTATGAATTAGTGTCTCCCCCTTTCCTTTTTAGTCTTCTAATCTGGAGAAAGCAGAGCGATTCAGAATTAAAATTAGAATCAGCAACGGTAAGTGAAAATTCATTTCATTCAACACTAGATGCATCGGCTATGGCTTCGCTACGGGCTTTTGAAGTTCACTAGAATCGAAAATGAAAGGTGCATGGACTATAATCGATTTGAGTTGCAATAAATGTTAGATTTTAGATTATTTTGACAGGGGAAGCTGAGTAGGTGTCATGTCATGTAAGACTCTAGAGCCGTCACAGATTTTTCATGTATGCTTTTAGGCCGTCGAACCTGGCATAATTCAAAAATATTTAAAACTACGGTTTCAAAAATCATAAAATTTTTGCAAATAAAGTTTTTCAATCTGTTGCTATATCACGGGTGGATATACTCTGATTTTATTGTCTATCCTGAGTTGTTGGTGACAGAATACCGACATCATACATTTTGGTCAAATTATAGCTTATCGTCTATTTCTACGAGGGACAAAGCCCGAACCCTGTCATGCAGGTTCAGAATTCATTTGCCTTACTTCTCTATTGCTATAACATTTATGAATAAAACATATGACAGAGTTTTCCGCGAGACAACTGTTGGAGCGGTTGGAGCTAATTATTCACAGTTGTGCAATTTCGTCCCAAATTGCTCAATAACAAAATTTCTGCACTACTGTAAAAATGGGTGGTGGAATACATTACCAATTTGGGATATTGGGCAATCAATTTGGTTATTATACTGAACTGTATGGGCTATGGATCATTATGACATTAATAAAGAATTATCTGACTCCCTGACTCTGACTCTGACTCTGATTAAGCACGCTGTGTTCGCACAACACTACATATCAGAGTCAGAGAATTATTTATTAATGTCATAATGATCCATAGCCCATACAGTTCAGTATAATAACCAAATTGATTTCCAATAGGTGAAACATTCCTTAGGTCAAATAGGTCACACATTCCTTGTCATGTGATGCCTCATCGTCCATTTAGTCGTGTAGGCTAAAGGTAGTCGGTGTAAATATTCTCAACTGCGTGCTAAACGTAAGGCAATCAGCAAGTAATAACCAAATTATGAAGCAATCTAGGACAGTCCAGGACTCTCCCTTCCGGGTCAAATTGGTGTGCCATTTCTTTGCAAATAATGATAATTTCGACGACTAAGGAGGGCTTCTCCATTTTCTGTAGACGTAAACGTAATTCTTCTCAAATTTCTTCCTCTATATGGACTTAGTTAGCCTGGCCTTCGCCTCGTCTAGTTAATAATATTATTTATCTCCAAGTGATGACTCCATTAAACAATTTATTACCGGAAAGCCAAAGAAACCTCTTATCTTTTTCTGTTGAGCTCTTGAAGGGGTGACGAGACGACGTTGCATTGGGTTTAATGGGCACACGTGCAAACATCCATCATACTAAACGGAAGACACTCAACGCCATAAAATGACGGAGATGGTAGGTCTGGGCTCACGTTCTTTATTACTACACTACAGGGTGGATCATAACAAAGGTAAAAAAATTATGAATGATTCGCCGTAAATGTTGGATTAGAACCTCGGGGTTTGATATATTCCGGTAAGGTCGTGAAAATGAACTTTCACCGCTTTCTCCATAAGGATCAATGGAGAAAGTGCGAGAAATTGTTTAGTTATGATTTCAACTTGGCACCCCGATTCTAATTCGTCATGTACGATCTATCTAGTGGTACACGAAACTCCTCATTACTCTTTATGGTCTCTAGGTTTGATCCCGCCCGCAGACAATGTATGCCAGTTACTCAATGGCGGTTTTCTCCACTGTACAATTACAAGTATATTCGTAGGCCAATTGGGAAGCCAACTGGGCAACCACTTCTCCACCAGAATATGACTATGCCTTCTGGTGGATGTCAATTAATTATGCTATTTTAGAATTTAAACTTCTAGTTTCTACAAGGTGTGTCCTGATGCTTGACTCTGCGAGGTACTCCATACAATTCTGACTTCTCTATCTTATTTCATAAGTTTTGAACGACCCTGTGAATGAAGCTAGCGGACAAAGACTGACTCAGTGGAAACGCAATTGTCTCTAATATCGCGTTCCGTCCTGGATAGAAGAAATCGATTTATTTTCACATTTTTTGTACGAAAGTATACATATATGAGCGAAAACCTGTCTGACTTTGAGCTAATTACGTTAATGAGTTTTTCTTCCGTCGGTACTGTTTTGACATGTAGATTAGGAAATATTAGTTAAATACATATTCCCCAACTTTTTGGAGCAGTTTTCCAACTCTTCCCAATTAATTAAATAATTCTGGGATTCAGACCCTATATGAGACAATACAGGTGAGCTTCAAGACTCGCTTGTACAAGAAAATCTTCCTCGTTAAATTTAATATAAAACTCGTGAGGCTCCAACAGGGCAATGTGCATGTTGCAGCCTATGTGGACACGCAGCCCCGACCTATTTCGGCTGGGCTGAGTGTAATCGGCATAGCCCCTTCGCAACCGGGCTGCATATTCACATTGGCTGCAACATATACAGTCGAATCGCGCCTTAACATACCGCCAGGAGGTTTAAAAATAATAACGTTAAATTCAAAGCAAGCAAAATAAGAAGATTTTAACAGGCAAGAGACGGAGTTAGGATTCCGGATATGTTCATGTAGTCCGGAAGTACGTTACATCCGGAGAAATTATATCGCGATTCCGCTGTTAAACAATTGAGACACTTTCCACTTTCCCAAAAATAGTTAGTCACTGAACTCATTTCTGACACGATGCTTGTCACGTTAGACGAATACTGAGTCAACAGGAATTTCTTTCGTTTTTTAGACGTTTTCAGTCCTATCACTCTCATTTTTTATTTCAGTACAATTTTCGTAGAGACATAAGACTTTTGAGTCAATCGAACACTACTTGTCTCACATCACATTATATTTTGTGTTGGTTCTTGGATTTTTATTTAATTTCGCAGGTTATTTTGACGTGAAAGTTAGCTCTCATCCTCTGAGCTGTCGCTGCACCCTTGGAGAGCTTCCTTGTCAACTTCGTACTGAACCTGCTTAACTTCTTCCTCGAGTTCTGAGTTTGTAGGGTCCAGTTTGAGTGCCTCCTTATAATCCCCGAGAGCCTCTGGATACAATTTCAATTTGAAGAAAGCTTGACCACGAACTGTGTGTGCCTTCAAACGATCCTTAGCATTTCGTGCAACTTTCGGTGTAAACATCTCCAAGGCCTGCGGATTGAAACAAACATAATTCAAAAACCGTAAAATAGTTCTCAAACGTTGTCGTGATTTCAGGTTCTTATAAATCGAGTAAATCCCTCAAGCAAGACATTAAAGATCGACATCTTTCCGAGAAATGGCTAAATTAATTAGTGCTGCCGACCATGCCAGCTTGACGGAGCAAACTCCTGACATTGGAATGAACCTATACTGGCGTCCTAACGCGAGAACGTGGTATCGGAATCCGATAACGGTGGTAATAGGCCTACACAGAGGTCAATGACCAATTTCTATTTGACTCCAGCAAATGTTTACAGAAAGTAGAAGATAGTGGGAGAAAGATCCAGTCTCTGATGGGTTGGACTCTGCCTATTGGCACCAGTGAAATTTTTCTAAGTGCCACAACACTGTTTGGCATGGACAATATAGAAGGGCATGGGCAGGGTGTTTCGACTGACTCGGGAATTAAAATTAATAGAATGTGCCGATTTCGCTGGACTTTCCGGA
>JAQFYE010000284.1:0-42329 GCA_034694305.1 Protaphorura glebata | reverse complement strand
ATGCGGCTATCGGTGTCGTGGTTTTTTGGCTAATCGGCTAAAAGTGCCGAGATACAGTAGGGTTTGGCAATACGCGGCACGGACTGCAATGCAATTGTGTTAGCCATCTAGCGGGAACGATTCGTCCATATGCCACAATGCCACTTGCCGAATCGCTACGCAATTCTCTAACCAGAACTCTTAACTCAAGTCACTTCATCACTTTGTCAAACGCATTCGACATAAACCTGTTCAACTTGTGCAAAATGATATGGCACTGCAAAGATGGACCCAATGTTTCTCCTAAGCAAAAAAATGTGAAGATATGTCTATCAATTATTGTAATATTTATTCCCGTTTCATGGTCCTAGGTAATTTAGATTTGATTCACATAAACTGCTGATGATGCGCCCGACGGCTCGTATCAAAATTTCTTGTCTGCTCCTGAATTTCTCAACAAATTATCTATATGGAGTTTGAAATACTATTAAATATATAAGTCCTTTCATTTTGATCGAATTCGAAGTACGTACCTAGAAATTCCAAACACGAATGAATTGAACATGTGTCAATTGTAGTCAAAGGAGATGCCAAAATTGCAAGAAGGAAGATAACCCTGAATGACAGAAGATGTTGTTTGATGCAAGATAATTTGACCGTTTCCCTACTAGTAGGGAAATGGTCAAATTATCTCGGTTTGATGTATGGGCTCACAGTTCATTGCTTGACATTTGGACTATAGTTTCTTTCCAACTTTTCACAAAATTGAGTTTAGGCGCGTTTCATACAAGACCATTTGAACCTTCCTGAAATTGTTTAAGGCAGACGATTGACCTTGGCTCTGTACTACGGTTTCCGCGGGTCCATAATACGGTTGTAAAAACTGACCGCAAGCGCCGACCTTCAAAAATCCACAAATATATCTTCAACCCTTTTGAGAGTGAGAGTGAGATGCAATAATGGAAAAGAAATTCCCTCCAACACAAACAATGTTATTTTTTCTTCAAAATAGCTACCTGTTCAACAAACTCATGGTCATGATCCACATCCAACGGAATAGTGATTTTCCATTCTGGGCATTCAATTACCTATTTGTATAATCCGATCCGAGTGCACCAAATATGACACTTATTATCGATGAATTACCTTATTAAGTTTTGGGTCTTAAAAGTTACTGAACTATCTTCAGATTAAAATTACAGTAAAATTGGCATTAGTGTCATTATGGCTAAAAAATGTAAACATTTGATCAGAAAATATTTGGGCGCCAAACACTCAATAGATGTCTGACCGTAATTTATTTGTAAATACAAGGATGTAAGTAAATACAAATACGCAAAGGTGAAATGAGAATAATATATTTACCTGTAAAAATTTTACATTTTCCCTTGGCCCGAGACTATAAAATAATACAATCTGCGAATAAAAGTATCCCACGTTATTTAACCCACATTACTTTTTATTATACGTACACATTTTACTTCTTGGAATTTGCAATCCATAGCATACATGATACGCCAGCCAACTCTGACAGCCATCAGCCTGAGAACTCTCATAAAATAGTAACTACTTAGGCCAAATTATGACACTACTAAAAACTAATTACCTCCCCAGGTATATGATTAGTGATTAGTATGTATTAAAAATGAATCCTCCGGAAAGGTTTCCCATTCATTCACACGGAAGACGGCCTCATAACACCCATCAACAATCATAACAAACGTACGTCAAATCCTTATAACGCGTTCTTGCGTATGCGTACGCAACAGGCAACAAAACACAACTTTTGCATTATGAATCATGATAATGATATAAAAATTCATCCCATTTTTCTATAGAACACACCTTAGCACGTAGTTGTTATAATAAAGCATAGCGAATGCGATTATGTATGGAAAAATAATTTTACAGGGTGGTCCATAATCATTAATTCCTTCGGTCCAGATTCCAAAACTGGTTATAAGTCCTTACGGCAAGAAGTACACAGTACGATTTGGCTGCATTTCTGATATGTTGTAACCTATGACCTCAGGAACAATTTTTCTGAAGGTTTAACCGCAAAGGGTCAAACTCTTTGGCAACTAGGAATATTACGGTCCAAAATTACTGAAGAAATACGTCCCGGATTCCTGTGTGTGACCTGACAAAGTGTATTAACTAGTGAATTTCTAGCGGCCAAACGGCCAGACTCCAGTTTTTAAAGCTTAAAGAGTACGAATAACAAATTGTAGAAAATATTGAAACCCGGGCGGTACTCGAATCCATCTCGTCTCCTATCCGGGGAGCTGTTCTACCAACTGAACTACCGGATCCCAACCGTTCTACTCAATGTTATTTAGCTCGTCCTCATGTTTTGAGTCCAAATTTTTGAATCCCCCGCCTTTCCATGGTTGCCCCAATCGTGGACTGTTAACCTATAGAAAGTTCGTTCTCACATTAAAGAACTTCAAATTTTCTGGGTAGAAGTGGAATAGAACCTTCACAAAAGTTGTTCAGGACCACATATCAAACTGCATTCAAATCCAAGTGCCAATGTACATAGTTTTTACCGTAATGACTGTGCTGTGTACTTTTGAACCCAAATATGCATTCGCTAGGACAAACTCTTTTGAAACGCCTTGTAAGATTGGATTGACGAAGAATGGACGTTGATGTTGAAGTAAAAAAATATCGTCCGAGTTTAAAACATAGTTATTTGGCGTCATTGCCGTGTATGATCTTGAGATTGCTATTCTTAGGACTCTTTTTTGAGTCAAATGAAGGTTTTTGGTTGAAATAAGTATAGTGGCTAACTAACAAGATGCACATCGCACTTGGTAATCAAATAAAAATTGAACAAATGAATCAACTAAAGTGTTCAGTTCAGAAAGTGAGGAATACCAGAGCATTATGCATATATGAACAGGTAATACGCACAAGGTACGATCTCGAGATGAAAACTGCATTTTTTATGTTGATGATCGAAATGTATTCATACATATGTTGACGTGCTCATTGATTGTCTTATACTCTAGGTCCGTCATACACCATTCCTTTTAAATATTAGAGTCGTTATTTAGTTCATTTCTTTTATTAAAATCAAGAATTTCAGAACAAACTGTTATTCATGCATTTTTCGGAATAGTCAAGAAAACAAATTAATACACAACAGAATGGATAAAATGCACATACAGCTTCAGCGTCAATCCTGTTTTCCAGTCAATGGCCGTAAAGAAAAGAGTACCTTTGGCGGTCGTTCAGAGGTTTCATCTTGGCAAGGTCAAGTCCCAAAATAACCCGGCCCAATCCTTTCTAACCACCCTAATACATCTGAACAGTCAAATAAATCTTACCCTTACAATTAGTTGTGACAACTTGATTTTGCTTTCACCTATTTTTGTTTCTGTTGTCCATAAATTAGAGGGGAAGTCATCCTCGGGAACTTATTCATATTGGATTCCCTGTAAATCCAGGGGATTGGAATGATTAAATTGAATAATTACAAAAAATCTGAGCATTATACTTGAAACTCCCGACTCCACAGAGTACAATTATTTTGAGTAGCATGAATAAAATTCATTGGCGCGTCTATACCAATTAATTAATTTAACCGCACATATTTTACACGACATCCCAAATAAGATTCCGTTCTGGTAGTACAAACTTAATCAAAATGGGTAGGATAGGTTAGCTAACCTAATAGAATCCAATATGTACTGGAAGGCCCAGCTTATCGCAGCTATAAAGCTATTAAGGGAGGAGACGTTACCAGAAAAGTGATGCTCTCTGGGTATAAAGTCATTCTTCAACGTAGGTTAATTCACGACACCATTTCTTTGCATCTAAGGTGATGCGTGCTAAAAGAATTTCTCCCTAATATTAGGGTGAAAATTCCCGGACAAGAATCTTGTTACTTCAAAAGTATGTGTATATGTTTGATCATGCCATCAAACCTTTGTGTTAAATGTCAGATTTGATCAGTACTGTAGCCTAATGATGTATGTTGCCCCGGGTACTACTTCGTCTGGTGTTGAGGGGTTTGATCCATCGGGGAAACATGGTTTCAGTCACTCCTCGGAGAAGTGATCTGCACCGAGGTGTTTTGCTTCTATTAGAATTAAGAGTACTAAGAGTAGTCTTAAAGAGTATAAGAGTTCATGGCTAAATATCGTAGTGTATTTTTGTGTGCTTTCCGTTCGACCTTGAGTGGGTATCCCTAGTAGTGGGAAAAAAGCAGTAAGAAATATTTTTATAACGACGACAGTCGAAGGTGGGGACTTTTAGGCCGGTTTACCCTATTACCTGAATGTTAGGATGACCTTGCCAAGCCAAATTCAGAAAGAATGCCAATTTCGTGGTAAAGTGTACATTTAACCGAAGTATTACTTAGGTTTGGGCTCAAATGTGGTAAGGTCTATGTAATAAACAGGAGGAAGGGTTACCTCGTGAAGGTGTAGATATTTTGGCGTTATGTTGTGCAAAGCTGGGGTGTTTGGCAGTGCTTTTGGTTAGTTTGCTTACTAGTTACTTTTGCTTGCTTAGAGTTTAAGACAGACATTCACTTTCTCACAAGAAAATTGATTGTGAAAGACAGCGAGCCGTATTGTTGGTGGTGTGGCTGGTAAGACGTCTTTTTGAGAGATTGGACACACGCTCTTCACATGCCCCCAACACTCTCAGTCTCACTCGACATCACCAATAGTGTAGCCGCAAACATTAATAACAGTGCACGGAGTGTACATGTCGAACAAAATTAAAAAATTTCCGTCTTTAACCCTTTCCTTATAAATTCCTAAAGTGTTTTTTTAATTCCCTCCTCAAAATTTCTTTAAAAAAATGGTGCAATAAAAATATTATTTTGCCAATTTGATACCTCACCTGAAGAATAATTGGATTGATTAAAAATTCAAACGGTTGCATTTTGGATTGGACTGAAATTGTTTTGCATTTACGAAAAAAAATGGAGGGAAGGAAAAATAATGGATTTGGTGTTGGAATTGCCATCATGATCATTTTGGTTGCAGTACAATTTGAAGGTGAGTTCATTTTTGAATTTTTTCGTAGCATTACGTCCTGCTAGCATCTAGTGAGGAAATCATGAAGTCAAATTTTAATGTATCGCAAGAAAGCCCGCCGCGGATTGGTATACCCTTTAATATCCCAATTAGTAAGACAATCAGGTTCCTCGATCAGATTTGGTATTTGAATTTATTCTAATTATTTTTGAAGTTGCTATAATTTTAGAATATTCACAATGCAAGCATCTAGTTGTTTATGCATTAAGTTATCATTTCAATACCGTGAAAGTCCGACAGTAAAACCCGCAAGACCCAAAGCCGGACTTAATTAGAACGTCGTACAGTCTTATATTTATAATGCCTTAGTTTCAAGTGTTATAATTTTAATTTAATTTTAATTGCTATAATTTTAATTCAATTTTAATTGCTATAACTTTAATTCTGTTTTAATTGCTATAATTTTAATTTAATTTTAAATGCTATATTATGAAGCGTAAATTAAAAATGAGTTTTCGTTTCATATTCTCTCTTGAATTTAACCAATCGTGCTAAAGCATGAGACTGAATGGTTATGGTTATGACGTCAAGTCTCATGTAGATTGCCTCTTACGATAAAGTTACGAAAGTCAACATCGCTTATTATACTTGAATCAATCAGAGTAACTTGCGGGATCCCCCATAATACAGATAATTTGGGATAGCCATCTCAAATTGTCTATGGTGAACGAATTTCATATTTTCGCGATAATTTTCTGAGAACTGCTCTAATTTTTACTTTCACGCGGTACATCCGACCGCAACTAGTAAAAGATTAACACTCGATTTCATACCGAAGGTTTAAGACTGTCGATTTGGTGGAATCAATGAATGATTTATTTTTTTAAGTTACAAAATAATTTGTCGAGAATAATTTTACAATTTGAATGATACTCTTATTATTTTGGTTTAAGACTATTTGAGATGGCATTGGGAATGAGTGATTTAAATGATTATTCAAATGTAGTAACTACAATTTTCTTGCTGAGTTTTCGTATAGATTTTAGAATTAGCTTTGAAGTGCTTTGATTTTGGAATTTTCATAGTGTAGGAGTTATGAATTTTGTTTGCATGTTTAAGTTTTAATTTTACTTGAAGACCTTTTTAATTATTTTCCGTTCTTATTTTCTCATTTTCATGGTGTAGTAACTTAAATTTTATAATAACATTTTAAGGTTGTCATTTTTCTATATTTAAAGATTTCTTTTAATGATTATTTTAAAAAATTGCTCCAACCTTGTAATTTGCACAATATTTTATATAACGTCTTAAGTTTTCATTCTGATATATTTTTAAATACTTTTTTTAATTAATTTTAAAAATTGCTCCAATTTTGTAATTTTCATAGTCTAGTAAGTAGATTTGATGTTGAACCCTTACCTGCCTTGAATTTGTGTTTGATGATGATGGGGTGGATTTTTGGGAAGAGTTTTGTGTGTTTATTACACCATGACTATATAACCCTGACCCAATTAGTCTTTCGAGTGAAAAGAAATATGTTTTCGTTCCTAGTGGAGTGCACGGCATGGGATTTCTTGCATGGCATGATGAACTTACCTGAACACAACATTACTAGCATGGGCATGGGGTTTGGTAATTGTAAATGGTAAATGGTAATGTTCACTTTTGCTCAAGTAAATCCAATGCAATCCAACTTGCTCTCTAAAATGCAAAATGAAATGAAATGGAATGACTTCTCTTCCCCTTTCCAATTTTTACAGATACAGAAAAATAGAGACAGAGACAGTGATGATGAACGGGTTCAATTTTGGGTGATGAACTATGAGATTGTGATTGTGATATTTAGAAAATCCGTCTTTCTTAGTCCTTTTTTGGGGCAATTAGTCAAGTGGAAATTAATGATAAGCAGTATCAATATCGACAAAAGAAAAAGTGTTCTTCTGCAATTACAGATGCACAATTCGTGGATTTCTTTCATTTTTTTTAGATTTTGGATAATCATCTCAATTTATTGCTTCTTAATGGATTAATAGATTATCAGAATACCTTTAAAATCAGTCTATTGGAGTATACGTGCGAGGCAGCCCCCACTAATGTTTTATGGTAATGGTTCGACCTCTCGTGCAGACGAGTGTATCCACTTCAGAATAGCTTTTAAATTATAAGGGATACCTTTTCTAAGTCAAATAGAATGCCAATTCATTCACCTCAATAAATACTCAATACTTGTACATGCCTTATGGCGAATGTCAACTAATGACATTATAAGTGACTCTTCTTATCCCACACGTTTTTTCTCATGTTCAGTACACAGTTTTTTTCCCAATAGTTCAAACATTTAATTGTGGTGTAATTTACACCGTCAAATTTGATTTTGATTAATAGAAAAAATTGTAACACAAATTGTTTGTGATTTCTTATATGTTGTCGTCACTTACATTATTCAATACTTTAAAAGAATTCTTCTGCATTTGGCTACGAAATTCAAAAGTGAGCCTCCCGAATATGTATGGATGTCGTGGTAAATCTGCAGCTCAAAAAATTTAAAACGATTAAATTGTGTAAAACTAATACGACACTTTTTTAAATGGCCTTTCCAATTTATCCAGTTTTAATTGTAGCAAAATTGAGGGTTCAAGTTTTGCTCTTTTGTGGAGACATAAGAGTGATAATTGCTTTTACAAACTTTTTCTCGTGAGGATTATTTCACCACTTCTGCGGTGACCTTCTCTTGACAAAATAGAAATATAGTACCCAATTCCTTACGGAAAATACGCGGATATTTGACAATGACGTATGTCAACTAAGGATTGCATCTTTTTTTAAATAACTGAACTACTTATTACTATTATTTGGTTTTTAAATGAAACTTACATACAATCGCCTTAAGCTGAATGCCTCCCATTCATCCATATTTTGGTTATTATCCTTTATATTTCCTTCACTCATCCTCTTCGTCAAAGCTCACTCAAACATGCATCCATTGGGTGAAGTCTATTTTTAAAAGGTACTCACGAATTTTCTCAATAAAAGTGAAAACGACTCGCTTCGAGGTTTAACACAGCGGGGTCTCATTAAAGGGTTTCGGTCTTTGACGACCATCAGTCTAGGAGAGAAAAAAAACAAACTCTGTTCAGCCGTACATGAATACATCTACGCATACGCATGTACCTATTAAGTGGATACGTCATAATTTTAATTTAGTCAATTGTGAAGTCAGATTCAAATTCAAATTCAAATCCAAATTGAAATGCGAATCCAATTTCCGTGACACATTTCGGGTCATTTTCAATTTGTTTTATTACACAAGCATGTGAGATACGCTCGTTACTTGTCATTCGTAAAATCACCGCCTCCGCAGGGTATCTTTTTTGTAGAAATTGTGGCAATCTTCCATCAAACCAAGATAATGTACCCCTAGTAGTAGGAAATGCTCCTAGTGCCTGAAATGTGAGTCAATCAATGGATTCTCAACTTTTCATATACAAATGACTGCAAATATTGTCGATATTTATATGAACCACCCTGTACAAGTCACTCAGACGTAACGGGAAACCCCAGCGATAATTTTTAATCTTAACGGTGTTGGTGTTTGTGTTTTTTATATGCAAATGTGGTGATTTATTTAATTGAGTCTACCTTTTTATCCCTTTACCCTTGATAGGCTTCTTCTTTTAATTTGTATCACCTACATCTAACAAACAAGTACATAGACAAATAGTTGTTGCAAATTGACTCACAAATGTGAGCCACCTTGACTTCCAAATTTGAACTTTAGCAGGTGTCATCTTTCTGTGTTTTACACTATTACAGATCAAGTTTTCAGAAGGGAATTTCAATCAATCAGAATCAGGTTTCTCTTTTAAGGATTCGTCTCTCTTATCTATTCCCAAATTTGCATAATAAGTGATGTCTTTAAACAACCCAACTCCAAAAGAAAACTTAATTGACGGTTAGATTGAATCCCATAATGCACAAACATAGGGTGAGGTTGCTTCGCTTCTCCCCTCGTAGAAATAGACGATACGCCACCACTTGACAAAAAAGCGTGATATCCTAATTCTGTTATCCAGCGTACTTTTTTTGTAAAAATTATTTCCTGACTGTTCGTTAAATAGTAATCATGGTGTTTTTTTTTTAACTTTTCATGTTGTAGGGAAATACGAAACGTAATTTGCACTAATTCAGCGAATCTCCTCCTTACTTCACCTTGCTTCGCTTTAACCGTTGGATGCGTAACGTAAAACGTAACAATATGATTGAATGTAAAAACGTGGGTGCTTCACATTAAAAACAATTGGATAGTTATTTAGCTTTCATTTACTTTTATTGCGAATTAAACTTTAACTTGATGAATTCCGTGCGGCCGTGTGCAAGGGCTTGGCTTTCAATTCAATTTCAAGCAAGTTAAGAAGGGTTGGATTGAAATTAGTTCTCCTCAAGTCGTCGGTCGCTTAAATGTTAAATACTTAATGCTAATGCTAATGTTAAAGTATACGCGTGTTAACAGCCATATCGAAAGTGTATGTTATGTTCCAGGCAATTGTACATAATGCCTAGGCCAAGTTAATACTGTAGTAAATATACAATCCCGGTTTGGACCGTTTTCTGTAGTATTCGCTTCCTTCGCTGTCGTTACAGTTCGATCCATTGGGCTGACAATGTTACTACTACTAGGGCTACCCTGCCAAGGACAAAAGAAAGGTATACTTAGTCTTCACAACAAATTAATACGCGGCTCTCTGACGATATTTTACAGCAAACACCATTTAAGACGAGAATTTTAGTGAACAATGCATTTGCCAATTTGTTTGGAATTTCTGGTCATCCAGAATTTCTCAGTCCTGTTCAGAATTTCCAGCGACCTTCTCATTTCTATAATTCGCACTATTATTGAATTTGAATAATTTTAGTACCGAAAAATATAGTTGGATTCCTGTAGCAACTTAAAAGTTTTTACCCATAGCAGTAATGCTTAATTTATAATGTCTTTGCTGGTGACACAGGAGAGACAAGGACGAGCAACTGTAACCAGTTTTGACATAACAAACCAGATTTTGTTTGTTTATACAGTATGAGCTTACCTCGTAAGAACGAGTTGTCTAGTTTATTTATTTTGCCAATACTACCTGGACTAAAATAATGAGAGCAGTGAAATATCAGAGACTACCACATTTTGAAAGGTCTTGAGAATCTGGATTACCAGAAATACGTAGTAAAAAGTATGAGAAAAATTATTCGCAAAGTCTATTCAAAGTACACAATGCCGTGGTCTTGATATTGCGACACAAAACCAAAATGTACAAATTCCCTAGAACATACACATACATATATCTTACAACTAAGGCGTATCAAATCAAACACACCTACAACAATGGTCCATTTTCAACCTGCTCACAAAAATTTCATTGTCTTGTCTCTGTCTGTTTAGCTTTGGCTGAATATAGCCAAAGCCAATCCACTTTACGACGAACCCAATTAAGTATCTTTTTGAGATTGTAAGACAGTCATGGAGAGAAGGGCGTATAAGGAATATAAACAACACACCGCACCGCACAGACCTTACCTTAACGTTAACGCTAAGGCTAATAATGTTGACGATTAATGATTATAACCCCTCTAATAAAATACCTTAGATTTGTGGCCAAAAGTCCTTGTGCTGTGTTTAAGTCATGCATGGGTTGATGGATGGGCGACCAGAGCAAAAGCGTTCATACTAGTGTAATTTATAATACACAGAAAAAAAAATGTGAGTATATACATTTTATGTAGATAGTAAGGTTGAAATCAAGATTGTAATTGTTGTGTGATGTCTGTGTATTATTATATCCGGGTTTATTGTTATTTCTCTTGTCTTGTCTTGTTTTCTTATCTATTCTTATCCGTCGGAGGATCTGGCGGTAGTGGTGGCGGTGAAGCCATTATTACGTTCGCCATTGCTTTGTTTGACCCTTTTTGATAGGTACTCGCACGTGGACGCTCATAACTAATGTCGTGTCAGGAATATTTGTCAATCAATGTATTAAAGCCAATTCAAATAATATTGTAGAGAATGTGATACTAAAATGGCTCAGTTTATCTCATTTAGCTCCAGAATTTCGGAATAAACTGTTATCAATATTTGGACTTTGTATATTAAAGACGGTCACGTTTGTCTGGAATGTAAGGCATGCAATGAAATCCTGGAGCGTCAATTAATATGACATTTTATTACACCATACGCTGCAAGATAATCCACGACAATTGCACGACAATTGCATCACAATTGGATGACAATTGACAACTGTTGTCGTGTATGGACCACCCTGTAGTAAATATTTAAAGGACGTGGGTTAGTTGGAAGTGATACAGATCAGAATTTCATAGTTGATTTCATTAGACAGTGTATTTTCATTAAGATAATGGATCTTTATCCCACTATTGACGCGCTGGGGAGGCCGCGATATCATTTGTATTACAATTTGAATGTAAAGTGCGTGGGTTTGATTGGGTTTAATTGATTCGACTAATTTGACGGACGGCACTCATTCTCTGTTGTACGACGTCCAAAGCTATATGAACATTCCAATCCATTGTTGTAATCTGTTCCATTCTAATTTTCTAAGAATGCACTTTTTACACTTGCAATTGCTGCAGTGCAACAAATTGCCCTGAATTCTTGTCTGGGCTGCTGGTTAATGTCTCGATAATTGATGGAATGCATTATAGCAATTTATGTAATGGATGCATGACTGAATCCAATTTTCTACGTGAGCGCAGCAGAGGAGATCTGATTGTGTGAATGTGAAAATGTGATAAAAATAATAATTGCGAACATGTGTTTAATTTGTCCTTATGTAATCGTTCAATTGATTTAATTGTTAAATAATTGCTTTTACGATCACTTTTCGGCTCATAATACTTATTTTCAAACGAACCCCAACTTGCACAATTTCAATGTGCCAAGAAGGGTGAAAATATCTCTATGGACCTTGGGTTCAGAGAAACACGCTGGCATATGTGTAGCAATTAATTTAGGTTTATTGACAGAACTCCGCACAGTCCTACGGCATATAGGCAGTTATATTTCGCCGCATTTGTGGTATGTTGTAGCCATTGACCACCTGAACAACTTTTGTGACGATTCTTAGCCAAAATCTGGTAAAATCTATTTAAAAAGTAAATACAATAGATTTTAACCTTCATTTTTCAGTAATGCTTCTTTGATGGATAAAGAGCGCTCAAAAATGCAATAAACTAAATTGATTGAAAAATTTAAAAAATCTGAAGGAACCTCCAAAAATTTAGATCAAATCATTTAAAGAAAATTTTAATGCACAGGTTTATGACAACGTAATTTTTTTCTAAATGCGTGAATAACAAGTTTATTACGTATGCACGTTTGACATTACAGTGCATTAATTGCTCCTTGATTGAAAGAAAAATTGCCGGTAGCTCACTTAAACGTGGCGAATTATTATAAATACTATTGAACGGAATAATTTTAATGAATTTAGCCTTATGCAATTTCATAATCCAGATTTGTGTAATTAACTGGGATTGGGAAAAGTGCCAATGTCAATAATGTCGTCCAATCGTGCATGATTTGAATGTCCGGTTTTTGACCGTACAATATACATTTTAATTATTCTAAACGCGACCGGTCGTGCCGTGTACTTCCCAATTATTTGTCAACTCATAATTAACAAATTAATTAACAAGTAATTATTTATTAACAACAAATTATTTTAACGAGCCATAATTTACGTTCTATGAAAAGTGACAAGTCACTTCAATTGTGATTTATAATTCAGAAAGCAATGGTAGAATTTGTCTGGTGTTCAAGTTCAACCTGTAGTTAACTACACATGGCCTCTCAGACCCCAGGGGGCGTTTTGTCACGATTTTAATAGAATTTGATATCAGTATTTTCAGATCTCAAAATATTACATAAGATAGAATACTGATATCAATATTAGCATTTCATTTCAATTTTTGATATCTGATTCAATTTTTTTTCATGTTCGGAACTAATACTAGTATTTTATTCTGTCCGTTGTGGTCAGTTCGTTCAACCCCTCATCATTTCTCTACGTAGAGGGTTTGATTCAATGGGGCTGACAATGAATAGTTACAATAAGACGTCTCTGTCCACTGGAATCTTTCCTTACTACTAGGGGTACCTTCCTTAGGCCAACCTATCTCATACTGGACTGATAATGAAAATCAAGTTACAGTAAAGACGTTTCTGTTCTCTTGAATCTTTTATACTACTTGGGGTACCTTGCTTAGGCCAAATCGAAAAAAATCCAAGCATGTCTGCTCTATGGTCAGAATTCTGCTCTGTGCACGTTAATTTGATGTATTTTTAGCAAAATAAGATGACAAAAAATAACCTCACCGTTTTTTAACTCGTAAAATTGTTCATTACATTTACATTAGCTTGAATTTTGAATTCGATATTGGGTCCGCTATAGCTAAAAAACTAATTACAAAACTACAGTTGCTAAAGTGTACCCAATTCTGGTATGGTCCTCTCTTCAGCCTAAGCCTTCCTTGATTTAGCATTTATAAAGTTCAACACATTTGATTTGCATGACATTTGTCCAAAATAAAAGTAGTTGGAAATAAAATCTTTCTTAAGAGACCGCAATCGCCTTAATATGCCTTAAAATGGCCTTCCCAGCTTAAACAACCTCTTACACCAATTCACTCACTCTAAATAGCGTGTAAGTACATGATGAAAGATCTACGGAAATACGCACATTTGTTAAATTATAATATCACTTGGCAAAAAATCAGAATTTGCACGCCATTACGTAATAATTTTAATGTTAACCTCACATGTCATGTCTTTTCTTGTGACTTGAATAAAATAGTCCATTACATTGTACATGTCATCGTTTAATCGTAACGTATCGTATCGTATTTGCTTCCACTGCCACTTGTCTGTCTGGTTAAATTTAAATTTAAATTCCTTATCTTTTTTATTATAACATTCCTCAAAAAATTCTGACGTCTGACAGGGGAACTACAACTATATCACATGTATGTAAGGTCTCAAAACTTTCAGGGTTATTCATTACCTATCGTGTATAATTTTGATGCGCCGTGTCCCCTGGTGGTTTGTGCAGTGAACTTTTTGTGTTCGGATCCTTACAAACTCGGTTCAGATCAAGAATTCACCCAAATCGTACCAGCGACCAATTGTATGGCTAAATTTTTAAAAATTGCTGGCAGTGGACCAAGATTTAGCGACAAATCCGTCACACTTGTGCAGGACAATTGATGGGTCTCGTGCCTAGTTTTTTTGAATCATTCGTGTGATTTTTTCATGAAAAGCGGTTTCCTTGTAAGAATGATAAGTGTGACCGTAGAATGATGCAGATAATGGAATGCCATATTTTTTCATAAAAATTAAAATCTGTGAAGCATTCAATTTGAGTGCACTTCAACATCCTTGCGTGGATATTTCTCACTTCTTGACTATAAGAAGAGTCCTTGAATAATAAATTATAGCAGAGTAGATATAGTTAGAAAGTAATGTGTAACATTTAAATCCGGTCAACCAACGCCCAAAAAAAAAGTACGTACACTTCAACCTGCCATATGCCAATTTACGACTATGATCGTAAGACATGACATGATCCAAACTACTGAGGTAGTCGGAATAATACCTGTCTTTATTGTCCTTTCTTCACAAGGTTATATTAATAAAATATTACAATTCACAAACCTTGTCATTCGGGAAGTAGAAAATTCTTCCAGTTAATTTATGCACGGCATGGCAGGCCGCCACTGCGGGCCCACACATTAATTATAAATTATAAATACATAAGTCTAACTCCTACTTGTTCTTGTTCAGTGGCAAATTTAATAAACGTTACAAAATAGTGCAAAAAAAATTGTGTCTTGTGTGGGAGAGATGAAAATGTAACAACATTATGTTTTCAGTTGTAACAATTATGTTGTGTCATAAATGTGTAGGTTTCTGTCACACGCTCACACGGAAGATCTTTTATAGATTTTTAATAATCATTCTGACTTCTTCAAAAAATAATTATAGATGAATCCAAGAATCTCAAAATCATCCTCTTGTAGGACAAATGAGCAAATTAATGACGCCCAATTTTCCGATTTTGATCTAGGATTGGGCTTGACGTAATTACCTATTGTTTATTTTACTGTCGAGTAATTAGCAAACTTGTTCACGGAAATGACTGATAATAGTTGGTGGGAATATTTCCGAAATAATAATGCAATCAAATTTGGCATTCAAATTACTTTTGATTTTCACTCCCATTTTATCGTATACGGCAATCTTTGAACCCACTATGGTTTTTAGTGAAACACTGAGGGACTTATATATCTTATAGGTATCACAATTATTATTCAAAGGATGGCCTATCATCTATTTTTACCGAATTCACCACATTTAAACCGAAATTCCTACTCCTGGGGTCACGGTCAATCGAATGACCTCAGAGTCTTCTTATAATATCGAACCTATTTATGTACATTTTTTCAATTCGATATAGACAACCTTAATTTATCTATGAGAGCGATCAGTGCACCAAAATTGGAATGCACCTTATACAGGTAATCGTACTTAATTATGAAGTGATCATTGCGAGGACCGTTAAGAGAAATCTCGGCCAATTTTGGCAATATAATTATCCCTTTTTGGACGTGATTTAGTTTATATTATAAAAGTTCACTCAAACAAAACTAAAGCGTCTTAATTGGCCTAATTGTCTAAAAATTAGATCATTAGACCAGGAGTAACAAGCGCCGTGTTTGGATTTGTACATCAAATTCAGAGAAACATTACGGAAACCCTGTCAGAGTCACATCAAGATTCATAAAGAATGAATGAAATGATTGATTTGTATTCAAAACAGGTTTCACATAAATTAGTCGATTTTAGAAACCTGATCACTAGGAATATAGAGCAGCCGCAGGGAATACTTGATGAGAACAGGAAATCCTAGGAGAAGGAGACACCCGGAGAGGCACACCTTTTGATTATGCCGCCGCCGGCGTGATAATTATAATTGTTTTCTTAAAAATGTGCAGAAAAACTTGTAGGGGTTCCAGGCACTTAATGAATAATAAAAATGTCGATTAATGAAATATCTCAATGCCAAAGTCAAGCGACATGCGGTTCGTACGTGCCAACCTGTAAAAATGCCTTAGGTCAGAAAAACTTTGTTATAAAAATTTACATTCAATTGTTTACAGACCAAATGCACGCGGTTGAGACTGTAACAAGTTACAATTGAGTTAAAAACTTTTGCAATAAAAATTGCACAAAACTCGCTCTCTATTTGCTCGTCTCTATCCATGAACCATGAATTGCTTTGCTTACGCTTAGCGCTTACGGCTGACCACTCTCCATTCACCTTATGTACATGTATAAGTACATGTAGCAATCACATCACAAATGTTAAAAATTACTGGTGAACTGAAGGGCTTTACAATTTATTTTGAAAGTTTAACTAAATAAATAACTTTTGACACTCCACAACAATTCTATGCAATTAACTTGTCCATGTCCAATTAGGGCCACTTTTGCTTTACATCTCCTTTTAGAATATAATTCATTTCCACACAGACAATGACAGCAATTCATGAAACTAAAACATATCCGTGGGTCCCACAATCAATGCCCCATTAATTCATTTGTTCCAATTCTAAATTAGTATTGATTCCTTTCCTTTTCATATGTACTTGGTACGGTGGTGAGGGTGGTGTAGTGCTTGGAGCGCCGACGATCAACCTAAATCATGTCAGCCTTACAAGCCTGCAGCGCACCAGAATTTGGGTTAAAATTCATTCTCACTTTCAATGTCAGTCAGTCGTCACAAACTTAACCGAACTAATCAGTACTTTCCTACCCTTGATTAATAGGGTAGGAAAGTCGGGTCCCACGAGGATGCCCTCTGACGATTCATATATATCCGATTTATAGTGCAGTAAATCATTCGTCCAACTTGAGTTGAATACTGAATCTGCAATTAGCTGCACAGGTTTTTGCGCTTCTCCATTGTAGAAATAGACGATAAGTCATCATTTGACTAAGAATGTGTGATATCTGAATTTTGTCTTCCCGCAACTCAAAGAATGCAACAAACCCATAGTGTTTTTTAGATACTTGACCTAAATCTACGTATTTTCTTATGGCGAGGCATTTGGCAAATGACTTCTAGTAGTTGCCCTAACTAGATTTTCCTCCAATGAATCTTGGTCCTACTACTAGGGGTGCCTTCTCTTGGTTGAATTGAAACCAACCCATTCTATAACAAGAATCCTCAATGATGGATGTATACCTTAAGATAATCGTGGCAGTTAAGTTTAAAGTCACTCGCCTCCACTGAAATTCCTTTCGACTACTACTAACTACTAGGGGTACCTTCTTTAGGTGCATGAAATAGAAAGTGAATCCAGGATCTAGAGAGTTTGGGCAAGGCAAGGGAATGTAATGGTGATTAATCATGTGGTACCTGTACTCCGGCGAATGTCAATTAATGGAAATATATTTCACATTTGACGCCGACATCGTTCCGCCGGCAAGGTAATGACAATTAAGTCCCTGATCGCCTTAAATGGGTGTGGCCTGTATCCCTGTCCTGATCATCACTGAATTCCGAGCCTCTGGCTGACGGTGACAACGTTTAATTTTCTTTTAACGATCCCAATGTTAAGATCATATTCAAATATCCCTTGCTGTGGAACCACATGAGGTGCTTCACAATACTCCCGTGATTTTAATTATAGTTAGGAATAAAACGGTTTATGATTATCATTACATGAAATTTACATGACCCATTGTTCTGGCTCCCTCTCCCGCAAACTTTCGCAATATTTGTGCTTTGAGCGTCCGTTTGCCATTGATATTGTCAAAGTCACCCATGTACTGTACTAGAACACTACATTGTTTGACGCCTGGAGCTTGAATCTTGATTTTTTTTTGAGACGACGACGACGACGCGGTCGTTAAGGACTGATTGACGCTGACGACGCTATGTGTGATTAAGGTCTCACATATGTAGCGTGGAATGTTTCATACATTTCGATGTATCCTGCTGACAATTTAAAGGAGTCATGTCACTCAGACATCAAGTCTAAATGATTTATTGGTTTAGCCTATGGCCCTTTACTTTTTTAACTTCGTGTTCATTTCGTCACTTTGCTCAATTCAATGACTCAAGCCTGTTGGTGCCAATTATTTCTGCCGCGATAATGTCACCTATTAATTACCATATAGGACGGACGTGCGTTGCTCACATTCATGTTTGGCACGCAACAATTTGTCCATTGTTGGATCTATTATCTGCCCATAAATGCTATACGTGTCTCATTTTATAGAGGTAGGGTGGTTAGTAACTATTAGCACAACTTTAACTCTCTACTTTTCTACGTGCTGTCCAGAAAATCTTACAGGGTGGTCAGATTGAGCTAATTCTGGCATATTCGGATTCTTTTAAATTCTTGTAACACAATCCATACACAGAATTCCAATATATTCTTGAATTTCAATCGAAATGTTCCTGTAGTCAGCAACATGAACTTTCGGAGGTATTCGGTTCCTATTCGGATACATTTTCTCGGATATCATTGTTCGAATACCATTGGCGTAATTGGCTCGCCATGTTAGCACTTTAAATTGATAACAAATTATATAACAAATTAGAAATTGAGATATCTTGCAATTTCGATACAATGAGCACTCCACAAAGCGGAACTTCTCAAATTGTATACAAATAGTGCCGTTCCCTACCTTAAGTTTCTTCCTTAATTAAACTTTCTATGCATCTAATGCAATTTTGTGCAGCAAGTGCAAAAAGTTTGGTCGAATTAGAGATTTAAAAGTATCATCAAGATTAATATAAGAGATATAATTGAATTTATGCACTTATATCGCTTGCGATTAAGATTATCAAGCAGACCCGTGATAAAATTGGCTGCAAAATGTTTACGATATCTCACTTTTCTCTGAAACCTGGAACGTTAATGTGGAGAGTACAAACGTCTCATGATTCATGAGCAATTTTATAACGTTAGAGGTATTTAAGTATACAGAAGTCTGACAAATGTGAGCCAAGGTCAGGTTAGATTGGCATTGCGTGTGAATTGTGAATTGATCTGTTCTATTCTGTGTAAATTTTCCTTTCCGGTGACAAAACCACAAAAATTCTTGTCTAATTAGGTGGTAGATGCTATGATGAGACAGGATGAAGTCATTTATATGTGAATCTTCATGGGGAATTATTTGACTCAAGAAACACTTTGCTCTCCAAGGTACTTCATCATTCATTGCATTGTAGGAAAATAACAAGTGGCAGTGGCAGTGGCAGGCAATCCCAGTCAGTCGCACTTTAACAGTTTTTGAGTGTTGATTATTTTGTTTCTTTCTAGGTCAAGTATAGTTTTGGCAGGGGTAGCCAGGTAGTTAGTTACTTAGTAAGGTTATAATAAAATATACAACTAACATTTTTATTTTCTTATTTGTACTTTCGCATCCAGGTGGACGAACATAGTACGTTAGTATTCTCATGCCCATACAGTAATTATAAACATTTTTACAGTGTCGAGGCAAAAATTAGCAGTGTCTGTGTGATATGAATGTGACGGACGACTGCATTGCAATGGATTGTGAATGTGGATTATTTCTATGCCATTGTTATGTTATGTACGTCCATTTGTGAGAAAAAGAATCACTCCTTGCCTGCTTGCATACACGGTTGCCTTCGCCCATTGTAAGAAATCCAGTTTTCTTGCAAATTAAATTTAAATGCTATAAAGCAAGAGAGGAAAATTTCTTGGGCGTCCAGTAGCAGTTCTGGGATTTTTAAGGTTCCTTGTCGGCCGTAAGCGTATGTCTGGAAAATACGACAATCGATGCGCGTTACCCAACAAAGACATACTCAAAAACGAATAAAAAATTATTCCAAACCTAGTGTGATTCCTTGCTGGTCACTTATTACGAAATACCCGCGGAATTTTACGTATCTATGTAGTTCGTATAAGCAACCCAAAGAGATCAAATTTCCCATCTTCCCAGTCGAATCCATATTTAGTTAGTAAAAACGAAAAGTCTAGACATTTTTGAACCTTCCCAGTGCATTCCGTTGTCCTTTAGTGATGTGAATAGGGAAAATCGACTGTAATGTCTTGTAGTTGCATTTCGTTGCTAGGCAACCCAAAGATATAAGCTTTCCTACCTTCCCAGTCAATTCCATAGTCAGTTAGTAAAAACGAAAATTCGAGACATTTTCGACCCTTCCCAGTTCATCACATTGTCATTTAGCGACGTTAATACGAAAAATCGACACTAACGTCTTTTAACTGCCTTGATTGAGCCAACTCAATCGCTAAATACATAAATACATAACAAATTGACGCGTATAACAATCGAACGTGAATTCTATCCGAAAATCTCGAATTTGTTTAGAAAAAATGCTAGCGAACGGTTTTTGCAAAAATAATCATTCGTTTTCTAAGCTGACTGCCAGAAGTGGCTGAATTAGTCATTTTCTGATACCGCTGCTAATGTGGCATTTAGGGTGCAGCGGTGGGACTCTGGGACTGTGGTAAGATCAGGTCTTGCGTGAAATGGCGTCGAGGTGCGAACCCTCATGAATCTCGATTATGATGGCCTTTGATTTTTACATTTTACGTGGTTAGGTAAGGTGTAAGGTAAACTAAGCTCCATCAATGCATGAAAAATGAAGAGATCTTGAGTACAAAGTATACTACTTTGTACTTCTGGTTATTTATTGTACGAATACATAAAAATTCACTTGCACTTGTGGTTTTCATATGACTAGCTATGGTTATAAGGAGTTTCTACTGAAGACTACTGACTCTGACTTGTAGGAGTAGTGTCTGAAGAGTTTCTACTTTTATGATTAATTTCATTAAATTTAATTATAATATGTGGTTGAAATATAAGTAATGATTTCTCCCTGACCCCTCGTCAATTTTAATGAAGGCAAGGTAAAAGTGGTATAAGTGAACAAGCAGGGGCGGACAGACTGCTCATCTTCTGTTAATTAACACAATTTTTTTTTATTACTTCTCTCAAGTTTCAACCCTGTCATTTCGCAATAAATTGACCTTTAGAAAATTAAGAGCCTCACGTACAAATGTCGTCGTCGAGTGGATAAGTGCAAACTGCAACTCAATTGTGTGCAGGAATTTAAGAATTTTCAAGTGTGACGCGTAAATACACATCTTTTGTCATTTTTTTTACGGTGGACTTATTACATTATATTTAAATATATATATTCTATTACATTATATTTTTGAAGGATCGGTACTTGTTACAATATGTAGTTACGTGCTATATTTTTAGAACCACTTAAAATATTTTATTACTAACGCGCGCGAAGGTGAAGACATGTTATTGAAGTGATTTGAGTGATTAAAATGACAAATATCTGTTCCGCTCGTTGACTTTCTTAATGAGATGAAATACGTAATATTTTATTATTATCATTCATACATTCATCTCAAGTGTATGCCAAAAAGATGCCACATCACTAAAATTTCTGAATATGCATGACTGAGTTTTTAATGAACTTTCACAACCTAATGGGGATTTTCCCAAAAATTTGAATTCTTTAATTGAGACGAACAGTTAAAACCGAGCATTTCGATCATTGATTGACGTCCGACCAGAGCAATAATATTTTTCTTAAATATTTGTCATTGTGATATTAATTAGCATATTGCTTAACATCTCGGCTGCTCTTCACGTTTCACAATGGGGATGGTTCGGTTTGGTTCCCTCAGATTGACGTTAGATGTCTGTAAGGGTCTCCCTCTACCGGAGTCCTTTCCTACTGATAGGGGTACCTTCTGTATACCAGATCTATACAAACAGAAACACGTGGCGATAATCGACGGACACGTTTCTGTATCGAATTCTTCCGTTGGTCAAATCGTGAATTTTCGGTGTAGCAATCCCGAGACATATATTGCCAGAATCACGGCGCGCACTGATGAGTCAATGTGATTGTGACCCAGTTAAATTGTTTTGGGCTGGGTTTTCACATAAAAACAAACAAATAATCAAATCAGACTGGATTCTAATATATTGAACCCAATTTCACAAATTATGTTTGTCGATATACAGAAAACAAAATTATACAAGTCTTTGGGCAATAAATCAATACAATTCCACATGTATTTTGTATTGGCACCTTCCGTACCCTGTCACGTGATCCTAAATTCGTTCTTTCCAGGAAAACCCAAGCATGAGAATTAGATTTAAAAATCATTCATACTTCACAATTCACTGATTTGATTTCCGGCACGGCACGACGGCGATGACGGGCACGGGACTACAAAAGTTTCAAGAAAATGGTAATAACGTCATGCCTTCTGGGCTCTGATTTGTATTTGTATTTACATTATAATTAAAACAGTATTCCCCGTATCAAATTCAAAATCATTTCTCACATTGAAATTAACCGTGAGAAATGTACTTGCATTGCCACATGCCACAGTCTACAACTTATATCCGCATTTGCATCATTTCGTATGAAATTCCATTTTGTTGTATCACATTATAGGACAGGGATATTCGTCCCTGTCCTGCCTGGAATTCCCTTGTAAAAAAAAAGTAGTCTAAATTGATTTTGATCCATAAATTAACGTAAGTGCTTTAGAAACTACTCTTAATATTAAGTGTTGTACAATTTGCAATGCCATATCACGGCTGGGGGTCTGACACAAACCCATAATATGTCTAATGAGAGAGTCAAGTCCAACATTGACCTTGGACCAGATACAGATATTCATCCAATACAGTCATTGAACAAAATAATATAGTGAAATATAACCTTAGTCAAGTCAAAATAGTAATTAGTAATTACAAGGGAGGAAACTAGAATGATTGAGCATGCATTGCTTGCAAATAAAAAAAAATTGTACGAACACGAGCAAGAGCACGATGCGGATATGACTTTTATCTTTGGTAAAGTTTTGGCAATGATACGAATACGATATACGATACTGGTACAAACACAAACAAACAAACAGAAACAGGAATTGGAAATAGGAACTACTCCTTGATTAACGAAGTGTCATATTTTTTTTATAGTTAGTCGATTTGCTACACATGATTCCAAATTACCGGTCGGTGATTAATTACTTACCTCCGGGTATGGTTCGCCTCGTTAATTTATTGTGTCTTATTGTTTATATCGTTCAATTTAATTTTAATGGAAGGCGCTCTTAAAGTGTAAAAACTTTTGATTCTAATTGTTGTGTTGCACGAATGATTCTTACTTTCAATTGTAGATCGTAAGTTTATATCCGGAGATACTCAAAAGGAATTAGTTCATTTGTGTGTCCCCGGCAGGAGGTCAAATACCTACGCAGTTTGGTCGAAATGGCATCCAGAGGCTGGACATGTAAGGGCAAGCATGTCTGTGGATTTTATTTGTCAAAAATCGAGCGACAATTTAATCCTGTATATTTGTTACCACAGCGAACTATGACCCTGTTCTGGTAAGGTCATTCTAAACCATGGTTGATTTTTGTCTGGGACACATCTAATCCTGGTTTAAATCTGATACACTTACCCTAAAAACAACAACATTTCATTATATTACTATTAGTTTGAATTTCACAATAGGATGGACGATTAAATTCGTTACGCAACGTTTCAAATTGCACTTTTGTTGTACGCAGAGGAACGAAGGACCATAGGAGCGAGGAAAAAAGTGCTTTCAAGAATGCATAAAAAAGATTAGCACCGTTTGAGTCGGTTGAGTGACTACATTTGCAGGTAAAGGGTTATTTAAGCACCCAACAATGCAAATGCAATAATGCTCAAAAAAATGAAATTGTGCATAATATTAAATTTAATGATGTGCTGGTGCTGGTAGTTGATATACGATGGTCTTTCGTGGCTCAACTGACTTACTGTCAACAAGGAACCCTTTTTACATGAGAAACTGGAATAAGTCTTAAAATATTCAGGAATCGTCGTTCCAAGCGTTCTGGTCACTGGTCACAAATTTTTTGGCACGTAAAATTATGTTGAGAATTTCAGTAGAAGATATCTGTCAAGGCATGGTTGAAATATTTTAAGAATCGAGCATCTCAGCTGTCCTGATTCTTCTGCTTGTTTTCAGTGAGTCTGTTATTAACATGACAAATGATTCCCTTGTAGAATTACTACAGAGTTTTGCAGCCTGACCATTTACAAACCCGCTAACTGCATTAATGTGTATATTACGTAGCCCGAATTAAATTGTATATTTTATGACTATTGCTAAAACTGAGGAAAACTACAAGAAAAGAAGGAAATAAATTCTTGTGCCGTTTAAATTTCTGGTATGATGCAAGTAATCAGCCAGCAGGGTTTAAACAATTGGGTGGCCTCTGCCCAATAAACACCTCCTATTTAATCAAAGTCCTACAGATACGCAGTGGTATTGTGCAATGTGAGGACATACGTACTAAAAAAACTTCTCATTAAGGTCTCAGAATTTAGTTGCAATTTTGATTTGCACGGCACAGCAGAGGACAAATATGTAATTATCACCTGGTAGAACACGAACTTTAACAAAAATGAAATAACGTTTTTCTGATTGTTTGTTTACAAAAACATTCGTGGATTTTTCTTTGATTTCTGCAAGAACGGAACGTGTGAATCATTTTTATTAGTTTCACACCAGAATGGTGGTAATCTTCAACGATGACTCATTGATGTCATATGTTACATGAGAGCAAAATGTTAACTCGAGTGACACTTGGTCAGTTTAATTTCTTCGATTTTTAGCTTGACACCTTTTGAAGAACAGCGACATCTACCGGTTTTGATGTTATTCGCGCCGTTCCATTTATGTTACCGTCTGTCACCATCATAATTCAATTTTGCTGAAACGGCACGAATGATACCAACTCGGATAGATATATTAATTGGAGACGCCTTTTCAGGGCGAACTGTTGTGATCAAGCGGACCCTACGACTGTGTCACGGCTCATATCAAAATTGCGAAAAATATTTTGTATTTGACAACCCACGTGATTAGAACCCTTACCTAGTCACCCAGTTCACAATAGAGTGAGCCAAGCATTGTGCTACACAATCAGGTAGATCAGGTAAAGTGATTTATTGTCTTCTCTTTCTGGCGTAATCCGGATTGACTGGCATGACGTCACGTCGCGTGTTATGTGTACAACAAACAACCTACCGGTTATTTCTGCTCTTGTTCTCCTTATGTTTACGTCAACAAATAAATCATTTCATTACATATGTCCGACCGATTACAGATTTGTATCTGCACAATCAGGGTTAGTATTGCACGCGCGACGGCGCAAAGTGCTGGTGCTTTCAGCATGTAAAAATAGCTTACAGGCATGTCAAATTCTGACTTGACCTGTCAAGTCATGACCAAAATGATGCTTGTAATAAGTGTTTTATGGTCTTGTTTAACTCGATGTAACGGTGTCAATATTACTTGGTTGGATGACAAGGCATCGTTATGGTTATTTATTATTGATTAAGAATATGAATGAGAGCAACAATCATTTATATGATTGCATAATCCTTAGACAACAATAAACTCGTATGTTTTGAAGATCATACAGGCCAGGGCAGGTCATATATGAACGCATGGGGCGGAACGGGCGTTAACAAGGAAGTTAATCATGTCTTATATAATTTCAATTATTGCTCTCATTATTACAAATCATATTTATTTTATATTTTATTATGTACTCGACTCCCGCTCACTTCTTCATATATGTGAACGAAAGTGAATGTTGAGTGATTGTGATTGTCTTATAATTTAACAGAGATTTTATTTTATACGACATTGCATTTTTATTTTTTCCATTCCATTGCATGTCTTGTGTGTATGTTGAGTAATAATGTTGTCATGCTTCATTTTCGTTATTCATCTCAAGGGGATATGATTTGATTCCTTATGTACTTGCTCACCCCTCTCTTCCAATTTATCTTGTTCATAATTGGATATTTGCATCGAATCAATGTCACTGTCGTACTTTACATTACGATCTGCTTTACATTCCTTAAAGTAAACCATTTTATATTTTTTTTAAACACTCCTCGTGTCGTGTACGTATAATTATTGAGGACCCCTCCGAATCAAGGAGTAGAGGCGTGAGGGCAGACCCATAATCATAGAGTTGTACGGTACAGTACGATGTATTTATTTTGTTTTTATAATTTTATTCTTCGTCACTGAATATTAATCATCCTCTTGATTGAAGGGACTTGGACCCAAGTGTGTAATTATTTAAAACAATCTAGTCTTCTGTGCAAATAATTGTTGCATTGCATATGTAGTATTGCATGGACTACAGTACGGTACAAAGTAGTATTTTTGTGCATTGCTTACGATACCATTGCCATGCCGCATTTCTAATTGTTCCTTGCATAATTTTTATAGTGGATATTTAGCGTATTGTATAGTGCAGACAAGTCGGTATGTCGTTATTTGAAAATTACCAATTATGTATAATTAGCCACTCCAACTGCACTTGCACTTTTCATCCATTCATAAATTGAACCGAGAATTAGGTAATACTTTTTAGCGAATATATTCATGGTTATTTTGCTTAGCACCTTTGTTTATGCCCCAATTTTATGCCATTCGTCCTCATTCCCGTCTCAATTTGTTTGTTTGTTTTTAATTAGCGTACCGGTTTGGAAATCCATTCGTATACCAAGTATTTAGTGTAGAAATTCAAAACCGTTGTTACTCGAGTATGCGTAAGTGTTCCTGGAAAATAAGAAACTTGACCACTGTTAGATTTTCTCTAATAACGTTTCAACAACAACATTATAATAATACGCGAAAAGCGAGTTCCATTTTTGCCAACACCTTAACCCGGCGATCACGTGATTAAAATTCGTGAAATCGTTAGTTGTTGGTCGACTTCTTCTACATTCCGTTGACAAATCGTGCAAAATAATAAATTGACTAATTTGTCGTGACATTTACGATATAATTCGAGGTAATCGAGCCCCCAAGAATGTTTTGACTAATGAATTATACGTTTTATTGATACGATTCAGTTTCCTTATATTTTATGGCTTTTGATTTCAAATAGATAAGAACCTTTGCTAAGTATAAGAACATGTTGGATGAATTTTACTAGTATATCAAAGACCACTTCAATCAGTGAAATCCATGACGTATTCATGACGTCATAAAGCGTAGCGGCCAAATTCTCGGACTTTTCGGGCCATAGCCTTCACAAAAGTTGCTCAGGTGGTCAATGGCTAGTAAAAATAAAGCCAAATCATTAAGGACTATGTGGTGTTCTTTAGAATCTACATTTCTTCTACAAATGGATGAATTTTTTATTGTTGCACATGAATGATGTCGACGCCTTGCGTCGTCGACAGGGCAATAATTCTGTTTCAAAATTTTAATACGAACAAATAATTTTTCTGTAAACTATTTTTTTTAATGTGGATTTTCTAATTGTTTCGACATGTCACCTTGGACTTTTTCTTCTGCTTGGCTTGTGGGCATTTCAATTGTTGCGAAACCGAATCACATTGACTGCCCACGCTCATGTGAGTGACATGACTGCTAAAAATCTGATCAGCTCAGCTCAGCGCGGCGTCGCGTCCCATGCCGCCATTGGTTATTTAGTCGTGCCGTGCCGAATTGAAAAATGCAATTCATTTGATCGAGTAGTCAAGTAATAAAACCAAGAAAGGATTATAAAAAAATTGTCACAAAATCCATCGTGTCATGCTCACGCCGTGCTCATGATCACCCACTTATGTTCAATTTAAAATTTAAGGAAACATATCACATACACACTACACACACAAGACATGATACAATATCCCTGCAGCAGTGCATTTGTTTTGCAATCACGCTTTAAGACTAAGAACTACGTATATAAAAATGTATCAAAACAAATCTGCCTTGGAATATTAAGTAATGAATTCCAAGAGGAACATCTCATGTAGTAGAATGTAGGCTGAATGTAATATTATGCAGCTGTCAATCATTTTGTAGTTGTAAAATATATTTTTATATTTATATTGTGGTTTGTAATATTTTAACAACCCCCTGCTTCCTTCGTGAAACCTAACCTGAGGGTGTCACGACACAAATACGCTGTGCTTTGTGTATAAACGACTTTAGCATTGTTGGACCAATGGTTTTAATTTAAGAACATCACGTCTAAAATCAAAAACTCAAAAATTTCTGCGGGACTCAAATTTTGCAATATCCTTCTTCAAATTTTTGGCCAGTATGAGCTACCTAGTAGGGAAGTTGTCAAATTATGTTGGCTTTGGGCTAAAACTACCCTCTGTAGAACTAAATTTTTATCACTCAGAAGAAGACTCTCAACAATTTTCTTGTTGCAATTTATTACTACTCCAATTTTCCATTTGGAGAGTTGGCTGCATTGTTAGGATTTCGTTGAAAAAAAAAATTTGAGGGGGCAGCACGATTATAGTTCATTCGTGAGATGATTGGTCTTTGGTAAGATTTTGTCACTTTTGTTTCGAAAAGGGAAACGTTTATTGGAACAATTGGAGGGACTCTTTAGGATTGTGCTGTGTGAAACGATCGATTAAGTCTTGGGCATTGTTCTTGTAAATTGACTTCATGTTTTGATACTTATCCACGCTATGCCATGCCAGGATTCAGATTCTAATCTTTTTGTTTAATACATAATTTACTTTACACTTTACAGGTGTTCAGCTGACTAGCAGTAATGGCGGCAGCAGTAGTAGCAGTGGACGATCAAAAGGAGTTGACTTTCAATGTCCTGAAGAATTCGGCTATTTTCCTCATCAATTTGACTGCTCACAATACTATGTCTGTGTCTTTGGTGGAGCACTTTTAGAGTCTTGCACGGGGGGATTAATGTACAGGTAAGCCATCCCAAAATATACAGGGTATTTCAAGAAAACACAAAAATGAAAGGCAAAATCGACTTGGTCAGAAATTGTCGACACATGCCTCAAAATTTTCAGAAAATACTTGCGAATGTGGTGGTAAAGTTGGTTTTCCGAGGTTTCAAGTTTTCACAGCTTTTCAGGCGGAAAACCATGCAAAACAGGCTGAAAAACTGAGATTAACTTATTTTTGGAATTCCATCGCGCGCTGCGTGCGAACGCGCTTTCATATGTAACTGAGATATTTGGCTTGAGATCCCACTTGAGCTGATCTTTCCAAAGAGATATTCCACTTGATTTTACCTATTGTGGGTCTTGCTGTAGGGGGAGACAATACATATTAGCCACCCTGTAGTTAAAATTTTCGAAGTCCGTCCATTGTTGTTGAGACGCCCTGTAACTGTTTTCTGTTCATGTGAGCCGTCAGGGGAGGAAGACATTTAATTGAATTGACATTATTTTTTGAAACCATTTGGCTCTCAATCACAATCACGATTTTCGTGTTTGGACTGATTGTAAGTGTTCTATGAATTTGTTTACCCGGAAGTTTTGGCAGCCCTCTGGCGGACTTAACAATGAAGCTATTATGCAAGTCCCCGCTATTGGCAGTCAGGATTTCCTTATCAGTCTGACACCTTGTTCATTACTTCACTCACTGTCACTTTTCTCTCTGTTATGTATAAATCATTCAATTATGTATCCATCACACCAAATCTTCAATCTCAATTCATGAAGAAAGTTGAACCAGGCCAGAACTAGATTCACTTTTGTAGTGAATATGAAAAATGAAACTCCGTCGTGTTTATGTGAATTATCGCGCGGAAATCTGATAATTGGTACCGGTCGTGGTCCTTTGTAGTCTCAATTCTCAAATTACCGTGGCGTAACCAGTATGGTCCTCGAAAACCTCGTTATAACGTGGCGCTACGTTACAGCATATTGAAAGTACGTTGTAGCTAAGGTTTCCACTGCACATTTGTAACAAATGCATCGTCTTCGTTGCGTCTTATCTTGTGCATTTTTTGGGTAAATCAGAAAAAAAATTTAAGACATAAAAATTTCCATAAAAATTTCATGACCAAGGAATAAGACACTTTGAGTATCGGTGGTAAGGCTTAAGCGCAGTGAGTGCCGTACTTTAATCCAGTAAATTTTAGTTTAGGATTATGAATTAAGCTAAATTCGCTTTTAATTCACAAAATTCTGTCTCGATCCACAATACAGAAGGAAAAATTCGCTCACTCGATTAATTGTCTCTAGATCGAACGATTAAATCAGTAGAAATTCTGGACTTAAATTTGCAATATTCTTTTGTATTTCAGCCACGACCTGCAAACATGTGATTGGCCGAGGAATGTTGAATGTGGAAAATTCAACGAAACAGCCCAACAAGCCTCTCACCGTTTTGCAGTTAAAAATCATAATCTGGAAGCTAAAGATCTTCCAGACTCAGAATTGAATTATAAGAATACTCGGGTGAAGGATGGGAACTTGGAAGTAGAGAGTCAAACGAAGTATACGATCGCGAATTCAGCTAGTGGGACTGGGGTTTCGGTGGAGGGACGTGGGAATTCCCAAAATCCAATCAACATTATTCTACAAAAACAAGAGATCCAGTATGATCCAGCTGTAGATGACAATATTTCCAGGATTGGAAGGAGAAGTTATCAAGGATCTATTCCAAACTATAAGGAAGAGTTAAACTCACTGCAGGGGAGGTGAGAACTTTTATGACAACTTTCCTGGATTAGAACTTAATGTTTAGAAGGTCAATACTTACTTGCGTGTCCGTAATTACTTCCCATTCTCAACAAACAACCAGGAAATTGGACTATTCAGAGATTCAGGTTTTATTACAGACATTTCTCCGGGTTAGAAGTATTTAGAGGTTAACAGGAATCAATACGTGCGCTAAATTCACACGGAATTCGAATAAATAACAGAAAATGTACAGAGGAAGTATTTTTAATTACTGAAGGCTGTGTACGGATTTTTTGCTTTATCCGACGACTTATGGACATTATTTTCGTGTGAAACTGTTCCAGAAAGTAAAAATACGGAAATGAGTATTGAATTTCAGGCCAGATTAACAAATATGCAATCGACAAACAAAAAGATAACACCGCGCAGTCCTTACGGCAATTGATTATTGATGTGTTAGTATAACCTATTGTACAACTCTATTGTACAACTTTTGTGAAAGTCATAATCCGAGAAGTCCGGCCGCTTGAAATATACCGGGTAAATGCACTTTGTGAGGACACAGGGATCCATGACGCGTTATTAGATCACAAAATGCATTGGGGGCATTTCCACCACCATACGATAGGACTTTTTGGGGTATGGCCTTCACAAAACTTGTTCAAGGGGTCAATGGCTACAACGAATTGATTGCCGGCAGAATAACAGTGTCTTTGAAAAAAACAATAATGTAGCAAAATTCAAATGAGTCCAATTTTTAACATAAGGACTGTGCGGAGTTATTCATATTATACCTTACCACTACAATTGCGCCCGAGTTCGCAAGCTGTCAAACTAAAATAAAATTGTAGGAATGAAACTGACCAACTTTTCGACCAAAATTGACGATTGACTTTTTAACAAATACGAACTTTATGACTCTGTCTCCATTTTAACTGTTGACAGAACGACTAAACCAAGACGACGGAGACGAACAAGAATCAAACGTTATGCGTCACGTAATTATCGCTTTAGTGAAATGATGTATCCGACAAGTTATTACTTAACACACCATACCTCACCCTCAACCCAATTTCTGACGACGACTGGACAACGAAGAACAAAAGAACCAGAGACTCACAAAGAAATATCGGACATTTACTATCCAGACTCAGAGTCGGACGAATATTACATCGATTCGGAGAGTATAGAACAAGCTGACCAAGAGTATGAGGACGCTAAAAATGACAAGGAGAAAAATAGTTATAGTGGACTAAACAGGTTTGAACAACGCCGTAAGAAACAAGGAAATGCACTTATACTTTTGCAGATGGGAAAATAATAGTTGACAAAAATCGAACTAAGTAGAAAAAATTAAATGCTCAATAAAATAGAAAACTCAGCAATATAACGTGCAAGACAGAATATGCAAGAATTTGAATAACCAAAACGACAGACTCGAATTGTTTTGTTGGGTAAAATGACGACTCATCGTCTATTTCTACGAGGGAGAAAGTTCCTCACCCTGCTATGCTTCGTTCAGAATTCACCGAATTTTGAATGCATTACTGCAGTATCACCTCAATTACACCCACTACCTTTTCTATGCAGGACATCCTAGTGGTACCCGACTTTCCTACCCCATTAGGACACTTTACTGATTTATGAAAATTAAATTGCAAAAATCTCACGTATGCAAGGCGAAAACCATAAAAGTGAAATGCTATGAGAGAAGAGCTTTTATAGGAGCTATTTTGAAGGGATAATTTGTGTAAAAGCTAGGCTGCACGGCAATTCCACCTTATTGAAGCAATGAAACTAATTAATAAGAAATACAGGTCTATAAACGGTGCTGGAGCCTCACAATACAATTCTGGAGAGAAGAGAGCCGAACAAATTTTGGCGGACGAGTACTACATTGCCAACCAACAACGCTACGGACAAAACTACGGTCAAGCTGTCGAAGAAGTGCCATCTGTCGTACCTTACCTCACACCCTCAGCATCCCCATCCCCCTCCCCACCAGCGGTTGCCCCACTCGCTAACCTTAGCTACAACAACAATAAGGATTATTACATTTATGATGAGGAAGAAGAATTACCGCAGGCGCCAATAGTCACCCAGCCAAAGCAACAACAACAACTGCAACCACTACCACAACAACAGCAACAATATTCTCAGCCAATTCAACATCACGTTCAAAGGCAGCCAATTCAACCTCCGCAGATTCAACCACAGCAACCACAGCAACCACAAACAGCTGTGCAAGAAGAACCAGAATACGAATTTGTAGATGATGGTAAGTTGACCCCTAGAAATACAGGGTCAAATGCGCTTTGCAACGCCATAAGATTCTGGGGCCAAATTCACGTTGTGACGTCATAGGAATCAGGAATCCTTGACGTATTCACGACGTCACAATGTGTATTTGGCCGTTCTATTTCCAGCGGCCAAATGGTCGAACTTTTCGGGGTATGACCTTCACAAAAGTTATTCAGCAGGTCAAGGGGCGCAACATCAAAAATGCAGCTATATACAACTCTGTGGTGTTCTTTAAAATTTCGAAATTTTTTCTCCCGCCAGATTACTTAGCAAGCATTGAATCAACACCAAGACCAACATTGGCAACAACTAGAGCTACCACTACACGTCCAAGCCCAAAACAAGCATCAAATCGTGGATCCGGACGCCATAAGTCTACAAATTCTCGTCCAACCCTTAAACCATCTGCAAATCTTGTAAAGAATTCGATCCCACAACCAATCAGTGTTTACCATAATCCAGCCCTCCGAACACCGAACGTTTACCCAACCCCTGAACCAAATACTCAAGCAATTAAATGTAAGAAAGATGCTTGTTTGATTCCTGACTGTTCTTGCGGAGGAAAGGAACTTCCTGGTGGAAGTATTCCAGTTGAACAAATCCCACAAATTGTACTATTGACATTTGATGACTCTGTAAATGATTTGAACAAGGATTTGTACAAGGATTTATTTGAGAAAGGACGTAAAAATCCAAATGGGTGCCCAATCTCAGCCACATTCTATGTTTCTCATGAATGGACAGACTACAGTCAAGTACAAAATTTAGCTGCTGATGGACATGAAATTGCAAGTCATTCTGTGAGGTAAGACATAAATAAATAAATAATAAATGGATAAATGAATATAAATACCCACCCCCAGTGTATTATTATGATCGCAATGACATCCATTGTTGAGGACCACAATAGCAAAGCGCGTGTAATGGAGTGGGAGATCATTATGCAAAAAAAAATGACCAAGCCAAGCCAAAGTGCTTACTAACCTATTGTTGGACGTCTCAATACTTTATAAGCAACAATACAAGTTGGCAACCATTGTAGTTTCGGCTAACGAGGGTCCATACATAATCATGTGATCTCTCATTCTAATTATAGGTCCCAATCCCCGCAGTTATGCAATCTATCCTCAAAAAAATTATTATATAACATTTCCTCACATTAGTGGCAGTTGACAATTTCTTGACAATCGTTTGTTTTCAGCCATTCCTTTGGTGAACAATTCAGCGTGAAGAAATGGGAGAAAGAAATTAATGGACAAAGAGAGATCTTGGCAGCATATGGCGGTGTGAAATTAAATGATGTATGAATATGGGTTTAATTATGATTTTCAAAAACATCATTAATGATAATCATTAACATTTAAGGTATTAATTGAATTTGTCTTCAATGGTGGATAGGTCCGAGGAATGCGAGCTCCATTTTTGGCCATTGGTGGAAACTCTATGTTTAAAATGTTGTACGATCAAAATTTTACTTATGACAGTTCTATGCCTGTCTATGAGAATCGTCCACCATCTTGGCCGTATACATTGGACTATAGGATTTTCCATGATTGCATGATCCCACCTTGTCCAACAAAATCTTACCCAGGAGTATGGGAAGTTCCTATGGTCATGTGGCAAGATTTGAAGGTAATATTTACCTAATTCGCAATATTGGAGAAAATTTGTGAAAATAACCAAGATCCCCGAATATCGAACAAATAAGAGAATATTACTAGAATTTTGACCACGGCGTTCATATGCTTCAGGTTTAAAAAAAACAAGTGGTGGCTAATTTGTAACATCTTAATTTCGATATAATTCATTGTGTCTCTGAACCGAAGGTGTGATTAGTTTAAAAATGCACGAACTACTGCCAAAAATGTTTCGGTTTCTGGAAACGTTCTCGAATGTCCAATTGGTTAAACGTATTACAAATTTAACACTGAATCTATGACTTAAAGGGCGGGAGATGCTCAATGGGAGACGCCTGTTCAAACCCACCGACCGCGGAAGGCATTTACCAATTATTGGCAAAGAATTTTGAACGCCATTACAACACTAACCGGGCACCGTTTGGACTTTATTACCACGCTGCCTGGTTCACGCAACCGCATCATAAAGAAGGTAAACTTCATTTCTTAGAAACTTCTCATTATTAAAATTCTTAACATCAACTTGAAATTGATTGTTCCAAATTATAATTCGATGTAATTATATAGGTTTTGAGTCCTTCTTGGATGCATTGACAAGTATGGACGATGTTTGGCTCGTTACAAACTGGCAAGCAATTCAATGGATCAGAAATCCAACGCCACAATCCAGAATACTCAACTTTGAACCATGGAACTGTCGGTCTAATCAGGATGTAAGGATCTAATCAATTAAGGCCCCGATCGAGTCAGATATCGCTCTCAGTTAAAAATAGGGATATCGGATCTGATCATATTCGGACCAGTACACTATTGAATTCCCTAATTGAAAGAGAAACCACTTTTCGTATAAAACCGGATTGAGTCGAAAATCAAAGCAAAATGTTGCATTGGCTGGACAGAATTTTATTTTACTGCAAAAAAAATCTTCGAATTTCGAAATGTTCCAAGCTGTGTCCTCCCGTCATCAAAATTGCCGATTTATGGATAATAATAGAAATCCGAGAATGAATCGGAAGTAGTTCCCTATAGATGAACATTATTTGAATTGACGAAGGGATCTCAAATAATCTCGACGCAGTCGTATGTGAATATTGTGAATCCACATAGGAACTGAACACCTGTCCAAAATAGTGAACACAGACACGCTCACCCTATGAATGAACATATCGACCTTTCTTCTAACAGGATGGTCGGATTGAGCTAATTCTTGCTTATTATTCGGATGACTGATAAAATTCTAGTAACAAAATTCATCAGAATTCCGAAACGTTATACTTCACAACAGTGGATTTCAATCGGACATGGGGTTAAATAGATCCTTCCACTTTTCTCATGTCCGGATTCTACTCGAATACACTTTACATGTTTTATTTTGGAAATTTGAATACTAATTCTATTTTCTGTCTACAGCGTCCACCAAGATGTTCACACCCACGAGTTTGTAATTTATGGCACAAGAGTGGAGTGCGTTACATGAAAACTTGCCAACAATGCCCGGGACAATACCCATGGACGGGGAACACAGGGGTCATTTGAATAAATACCTAATTCACATAATTAACTAATTTCAATGTGATCAAAATTAGGCTTCATTTTTTTTGTACCGTTTTTCTTATGACTACCTGTCCGACCAACGCAATACGCATACATAAGTACGTACGTACATGTACAATAATTATTGAGTTTTATTTGACGAACTGAAGAATAAAAAAAATCCATATTTAAAGATATCCGGATCAATACCGTGACGCGTAATGTAATGTAATAATAATAAAAAATATGTTTTTTTGAAGATTATGTGTAAGAATAATTATTACTTCTTTAGACAGGGTGGTTTATGTTCATACACTTCTCTCCGCCCGTCATTCCGGGCTAGTCCAAATACTGTGACTGTGAGATATACATTTTGTGTCAAATTTTGTAAGGAACGTCGGATAAATGCAAACCATTTTATGGCTAAGCTAAGCATTTTGATGACAACCCAATCCGGATCAGACAAAATTCACCCTCTGGTTGAAACGATAGGTTGTGATCAATGATTATGAACCACCCTGTACGGCATTTTGTACAAATATGGACCAACAAATTTATTCTGAATGAATGAATGCATAGTAATAGATCACATGAAGTAACACGTAGATTTATAACATTTTATGTTATCTGTACTTTTTTTTCGTCCGATATTCCCCTGTCGACTGTGTCGACCTAGTTTTACAGGAAGTCTGTAGATAAGTTGAAGATAAGGTCATCCATTTACGACGAATAAACTTTTCGACGGAATCGAGCTGCCAAACAACATGAGAAGATAATGGCGAGTAAAAGAGCTGCTCCAAAAAGACTTCCAGCTATAGTCAGGTATTTCAAACCGATGTCATCAATCGCCTTTTGTAAACATCCCTGGTGATACAAAAATACGAGAATAGAATATAAAAATTAATAAATTCAGGTGGGAATGACCGTAGCAAATTCTGCACAGCAAATCACATTGCGAAATTGCAATTACAGTAGTGACCTCAATTGGCGGAATTTACAGCAAGTCGAAATTTAAATGCACGGAAATACATGTACTGCAATTACTGGTGTAGTAAATACTTTTCTAAATTAAAAGGGTATGTTACATTTAATACGGCAGAAATATGATGCCTAGACCTTCAGAGCATGATATGTTGAAAATCCACACATAATATTGGAACTCACACGTCACACATGCACACATGCGCACTATTCTGCTTATGAGATTACAATTTAGAAATTATTACAATTTGAAAATGATTCACAAAATGAATTTAACAGATCGTCACTGTTGAGGCAAATAATACATGACTCAGCTGAAACGACGCGACAAAACAAATCAAAATTCATCCCTGAGAAAATATTTGCATAAATTATTGACTGCCTCATACAACAACATTAAAATGCATGTCTGTGTCTGTGCATGTTTGTACACAGAAAAGTAAAAAGACAGAGGTTCTCACTCAGTTTTCAGTTCTCATGCCAAAGCCCTTGGAAAATTTTTCACAGAGCAGAATTATCCATAACATCCATATTCAGACTTCCCGAATTTTGTCTACAGAATCATACTGCAATATGCAATCACTATTACAAACGGAAGTCAAGTCTGAACATTCCAACCTTCCTGAATCAATAAATTAGTAGATTATCGGATCGAACACAACTTGACAAAGGTAAGCTGAACTGTGTAAACAAAACAAAATCCAGATTGTTGTTTCTAAACTAGTGACACTATCCTTATACAGGCCCACTTTCTTCGCATTCAATAGCTATGACATCAGCGGGGTCAATGAAGTCATGACCAAGTATTACTGGTCTGTTCACCAGGTTGATACTGGAATCGAACCACTTTCTGCGGGACTCAAATTTTGCAAACTCCCCGCAACCGATTTTTTTTTACCAGTATGAGCTTACCGAGGGAAGTTGTTAACTTATGTCGGTCGGATCAGAGCTATTCTCTTCTGTATATGTTCGACATCGACCCGTTACCGCAATGCAATTTCATAATATGGAAAATCTCCATAATTCATTTAAAATACAATTATTTGTTGAGATGGCTGGCTTAAATTAGTATTTCTTAGAGTTAGACATTTTACGTACCTGATTGTAAACAGTGACAGGAGTTGGAACAAGATTGCATCCAGGGAAATCTTTAACGCAACATGACTCTGGGACAGATTTTGAAACGGGTGGTTCTGTCCAGTCGTTGTATGATTCAATTCCGCAGCATTTCAACTGTTTGTGTGAAATTAAATTGAGTTAAATGAAATATTTCCTTTCCATCGCCTTACACTCCCATAATATAATGATTGTTCTTATGAAATACGAACCTCCCCTTGCAACAAGTCCCAAGATTTCGTTGCCTCTACTCCACTCTCATCGCCATGTCCATATCGCTGCATCAATTTCTTCATTCCGTCAGAAAAGTGTTTCTTAAACTCATCCTGGTTCATCAATACGGCTACTACAATCCCGACAGTCACAATCAAAATCGTTGACATCAAGATGGCGTACTGTAAAAAAAATTGAAATTTAATTCAATCCGAATTTTGACTTCTAACAAAATTAAAAAATTACACTGCAAATGAAGGGATCCTATAGCGAACAATATCTCACATAATGTGTACAAGCCTACACGTCCCATCTCTCCACGTTTAAAATACCGATTATAATGCTCTCTCGATATAACGTACTTATCCTATCGTCTGGCGGTACGGCGCGATGTTGTAAATTAATTTTCCGTAGGAGCAGCATCAAGATAATTACAAATATTTGAAAACAGTTAACAAAGGAAAATGTTATGTTCAAAATAATTTAGGTGAGTCCACCACCGACACCGACCAACACCACCAACACCGATATCTAAACACCGAAATCTAAACACCGATATCTAAACACCGAAATCTAAACGCCAAAATCTTAACACTGGTGCACAGAGGAAACTGAGACGTCAGAAAGTCAATTATCAGTTTTACCCAGCGTAAATAAACTGAAAGTAAAATAAAGTCGTGTCATTCTAATTCTACATATCAGGGCGGATATGATTGTATCTAATCTGCATGAATCATGGATAGTTGTCCTTGGCCTATGCCTCCTTATTTCATTTTTCGGTTATTTTGGGGAATTAGGAGTTCCTTCACACACACAAAATAAACAACGAGCGTCATTTGTTAGACTTTGCTTTGTATATCTTGTGAACAATTTGAAATAGGTATATACTATCGTAAATGAGAGTCCTTCCTTATCTTTCCTCTGCGTACAATGAATCAGTGAAACAACATGTTTTTCTGACCTGTCGAATCAGTCATCGACATTTCCATAAAGTTTGGAACAACGCATTGACTTGACAATTCGCTAGAGTAAATGCGACTCCAACAATCAATTTTGGAAGTAGTGAGTATTAAAATTATCAGAGGAATCAATTTGAATTTAATGGCAGGAGTACGGAAACCCTAAACCTAAACCCTCTTACAGAGCAGGCATACGAAAGAAATTACGCCCCTGTAGAATTACGTGAACATATTTTCTAATTTGTCAGACTTTTCAAAACGAAATCTTACCGTCATCATAAGGCAATTACTCTCACGACAGGCACCACAACAACCAGCAAAGGCAATGACGAATACGATAGATCCAACAACAATGGCAATGATGGGCGGAGCTTTGTAAGCACCTAGGTCACCCAGGAAATCCAAATACTTCTCATATCCTGTCTGCGTCAACGCTCCAAACACAATCAGTCCAACTCCGCATAACTAGAAAATTAACGATAAATAAATATGTAAGTTGCAAAAATTAGTACATATTTCTGTCCGTACAACGGTTCGATTCAGTACTAAATGCTTCAGAATCAGAATTGCTGCTTTACGTGCCGATACTTTAATACTTTCCAATTAGGACGACAAGTCTTAAAATATCAAGGGCAATACCGGTTCCGTAGATTTTATCCGTTAAACGAAACGGCAATTACGATACAATACTGCTGAGCTGAGGTCCGGCATATCACAAAATGTTCTCGCTAAAATAAGTCTTTCATCGTACCTGCACCGACTTCTGTTGTTGTAAACAACTTTTTTCTGGAATTGTCTTTCCCTACTACTGGGGGTACCTTCATTGGACCAAATGGACAGTAACCCACCCACTACAAAAATATGTTACAACTTACACTTACGGCGAATGTTAACAGACGTAAGTTATATTTTAGAATAATTGTTGTGGACGCCTTATGGTCACTCTCAGTGGTACTTAGAAGTTATGAATGAACCACCCTGTATCAGGAACAAAAGAACGCTGTTTCTTAGCAGGCCGGAAATCGAAAACGCGGCGAAACTCTTTCTTCGTTCTTGGTTCGTTTCGTTCTCGTACGAAGAACGAAAAAAGAAATATTTCACCTATTCACGTCATTCCGTTAATGAAATAATAATCACGAAACGATCACTTAGGTCCTTTTGTTTACAACAGTTAACCCTGACCGTCAACCATCCTGAAACTATTAATCTGTTACTTCGTACTGTCAATTTTTAAAAATGCATGCCGGTAAAAATTCTGTATTTCTTTCGTATATTCGTAAAGTGTCAGTTTAGTTCAGACGCACCGACGGTGAATCTAAAACTTGGAAATACTGTAAAATAATTATTAAAAAATTTCTTACCAAAAAGAAGAAGTTAGTGACGAAGAGGATGATTTTGACGAGTTGTGTACCACACCCCATTTTGGAAAGATTTTAAAACCTAAAAGATTGTCGTAAATAAAATGTAAAAAATACGAGACGAGTGTTCCGTAAATTCAATGGTGAACGGCTGTCAACTAAAACTGTACTGAAGTCAAGAAGTGCCTGTCTGGTCTTCTGGACCAAAATTCTATGGATGCTGCATGCTGGCTGAGCCGTATAACTAATACCCTCCAGAACCCTCACCCCTCTGATCCGTATTTCTCATCCCAATAATACACAGGGTGGACCAGAAAAATGTCACACATTCTAAACTTCCACCCAGTTCGTCCACGAATTAGTAATGTATGTACCCAATCCGAGCACCGTACCGCCCGGTCATTAAAATAAATTAGCATTGGGTGTCATTATCATTTATTTATCTCTCAAAGTTTACTGATTTGAATGAACGCCTGAATAAATAAATAAATAAATCTACTTATATCACAGAGCAGGCAAATTAGGGGTGCTTAGTCTGGAGGTGACAACCCCGTGCTAAACGCAAAAGTAAACAAAGAAAAATCCGTCACGGGTTATGGGCATCCGAGGTCAAAACTGTTGATTTTCACTCGGTTGGTGGGGGAATGAAATTGAACTCGGAGACTTTATCCTTATTTTTGCAAATCTAAATGGGACTACTGATTTCGCAACGATGGCATTATGCGCATTAGACAGTCAATTGGAGTACTCTGTACGACTGAATGCAATTGGTAGAAACTAAAACAGGACCTAAATTCCACTCAAATTATAAGAAATTGAATATACGGAATAAATAATTCAAATTAATAAATATTGTATTATTTTTGTCCCCTATCCGAATATTTAAATATTGACCGACTTGGAACAGTGCATCACGGAAAGTTCATTGACATCTAAATGGGGCTGAGTGACAATTTTTAGTAGGGTTACTACGACAATTTCGCCGAAAATCAACAGTTTTGACCTCGGATGCCATTAACCCGTGACGAGAATTTATTGTTATTTTTTGGGGTTGTCACCTCCAGACTAAGCACCCCTAATTTGCCTGCTCTGTGACTTATATCCACTTCTTTGTTTGTTTGTTTGTTTATTTCAGTGTGCGTCAGACCACCGTTCATGCATACAACGTATGGTAGATTGGTTGATACTGGTTATTTATCTCGAGGATCGATGCCAGAGTTCAAATATCACACATTTTGAGTCCTGTCGGACTATCGTCTACTCCTAGAAAGTCCCATATGCTCGTGCTATGCAGGCCCTGAATTCACTTCACTTGGACAAATTGATTACTGCGCAATTACGCAAGCACTTACGATCAGTTTATAAGGCAAATCAGACTCTACAGGGTGGGCTAGGGATTAGAGGTGTAAAAGGGCCGGCTTTTGCCGGCCCTGCCCGGCCCGGCCCTAAAAGTGTTCCCCGCCCGGCCCGGCCCTAAGAAATTATTTTCCAACCAACATCTGGCCCCCCGGCCCGGCCCTTGTGTCCGAAAAATTCGTCGGTCCGGCCCGGCACGGATCTTGAAAGTTACACCAGATTCTCGGCCCGGCCCGGCCCTTATACATATCTGCACCGTACTAGTGCCTTTTAATCGGTTAATTTAACCGTGAAAATATTTTAGG